>CAJNJA010033363.1:276-61364 GCA_905231915.1 Symbiodinium necroappetens
CCAAAACTACTATCAGTAGTAATATTAATACAAATCGTTAAAATTAATATGAATACGGGTACTAGTGCGCATATATACATATACTGATGTGTACTAATGTGTACAAATATACATACTACCAACTTAAAATACCGACCTCGGACATATAGGGCTTCTAGAAGGTTGATACCTCGCAATATTAAACTCTTAAAAATTCCAAAATTCTAAAATCTTTGGGGCTAAGAAGTCCAGAATTCCCAAATCCCACTTTTTCTGAGGCCAATAATTCCAAAATTCCAAAAATCCAAATTTTTTGGGCCCAATAATTCCAAAATTCCAAATTTTTTTGGGGCCCAACAATTCCAAAAATCCAAATTTGTGGGGCCTAACAATTCCAAAATTCCAAGGCCTAACAATTCCAAAATTTGGAATTTTGGAAATTTGGTTTTGGAAATTTGGAATTTTGGAATTGTTAGGCCCCAAAAATTTGGAAATTGGAAATTTGGAATTTTGGAAATTTGGAATTGTTAGGCCCCAAAAATGTAGAATTTCGGAATTTTGGAATGTTTAACCTCAGAAAAAGTGCGATTTTCGAATTTTGGACTTGTCAGCCCTAAAGATTCTGGAATTCTAGATTTTCAAGTCCCACTCCCTCCATGACAAGCACGATCCGCGCGTGTCATGGAGGGGGGGTTAGCATGCATATATATATATAGATATATGTTTATGTATATGTATATGTGTGTACATATCTCTCTGGTGCATGTCTGTATAAGTATATGCATGTATGTGCATATGCATATACATGTGCTGTATGCCACAAATGTCTGTGTGTATATGTGTGCCTGTATATGTAGATGTATATGCATATGTACTTGAGTACATGTACATGTATATGTGTATGTGTATGTGCATATACAAGGAATATATGTATGTGTGTGCGTGTGCAAACAAGCAAGTAAATGAATATATATATATATATATGTATGTATATATACGTGTGTGTGTGTGTGTCTATGTGTGTATATATATATATATTGTGTATATTTATGTTTGTATGAACATGGTAAATGTAAGGGATTGCATGACTTGAATATCAGACCGACCAATGAACATTAAGGTAGCACTCCGTTGTGGGCATCCCTTCCGCAGAACATGTCGAAACCTTGTTGGCAATAGCCCAGGGGACATGATTTGTTGCAGAGCTGAGACTCTGTTGCTACAACATGTTGCGGCTTGGCCGTAAGGCCCCCATGTCAAAGTGGAACTCAACACAACACACGCACACACACACACACAAAGGAAAAAACATGCTCAACAGACGTCGAAATGTGGCAAAGCATGGAAAACCACAATCCGGAATCGTGACGGTTGACACAATTAACTATCAACAGCAAATCAAGAACTCCGAAGACAGCTGAGGCGTTCACTGCCACCCAGGTCGCAAGGGTCTCGGTGCTTTCGGTCTGGTCGGCCTGATGAGAAGCTTTTCTGCGGATGGCTTGCAAGACAATGCTCTTCGGCCTTTGCCCTTCCTAAGCTCCTCTTGGCGGTCACCGGCAACAGCTATCCACTGCTTTGGCACTTGAATGCTTTGACCCGTTAGGACGATTCAATCTGGTGTTGAGTATTTCGCTCTGCATCTGCAAGAACAGCTACGCATGGCTGCTCAAGTTGTAGTTTGTTATGCAGGGTTGATCATGCTGTACGCCTGTATACAACTTATATACTATATCTGTCAACAACGCCCGATCACGTGGCATCATACCTTGTCTCTGCACAGCACTCCGGGGGTTCGTTTTGGGGCTTAAGAGCAGCCAGACAGCTGAAACAGAGGCACTTACTGCTGCGTCCTCGAGTCTTTGTGGCCACTTCCCAACCTGTCTGCACCAGCCTTTCATCCAATTTAGCTGACCCCCTCTCCCCTTACCGATGGCGAACACACACGCTGTGACATGCCGTGGACCGTGGAAATGCTGAATGCTGAGCTGGGAGGCCGGGGGTCCTAAAAAGCGCAGCAACCTCACTTCGGCTGGGTTGCTGCGGGGCTGCTCTTGAGACTAGTTGCCACATAGTAGAGTCGCTAGTCGCTTGCAGAGTACATGTTGTAGCCGCGATAGCTGCAGGCGCATCGTTTCGCAAGCGATCGGACTGCGCAGGGAGCATGCGCCTGAATCACCGTGCCCGCATTGCGGATCTCTGCAGAAGGCATGGGGGACACGTCGGGAAGTGAGGACCTCGTCTCCGCAAGAAGAGCTTGGGCCTGACGTTTGTGGGGTTAGGTGAGGCTTACTGCTACCTCGGCTCGGAAGCCTTCGGATTTGTTGAAAGAGTATGCTGCCTGCTTGAGTACTACAACTTGGAGATTGGAGATTCGAAGGCCGGGTCCATGCTGAGTTTGGAATGGTTTGCTTCTCTTCTTGCTCAAGGAAGGTGTCGACTGCAACAGGATTCTGGGTGCAAGGTGCAAAATCTGCATAACTCGCAGGGGCTACCCAAAGCTTGGGCAAGTGTTCAATGACCAGAATCCCCACGCAAACACTCTCGAAGCATCCGAACTCCAGACTGCTTGCTAGCTCCTAGCCAACACTGAGTCATTGGAGCTCCTTCCCAGTCAACTCCAACGAGGCCACGACTGTGACGGCGATGACACTGGCCGTGGCCGCAGCTCCGGAGCATTGGGCTCCTGTGGCTCCTTCTCCAAGACCGCTCGCGGCTCTTCGCCCGCCAGACGGAGTTCCGCGATGGCGGGGCCTTCAAGCAGTACGCTGATTCATGCCATCTCAGGCCAACACCACTGCGCTTAGTCTATACACATTGTCCACTGCACTTACCAGCATCGCCTCCATCAGCACCAGAAACATCCCAGTCCTCTTCATCATTATCAGCACCATCATCACCGTCATCACCATCATCATCGCGGCATATTCGTCATGAACATAAGCACCGCCATAAACATACTTACCACACCATCATCTCCTCGCCGTGTTGCTTTAGACCTGTGTAATCTTGTCGTCTGTGGGTTGCACTTCACATCACCATGTTCTTCTTCCTAATCGACATCATCATCATCATCATCATCAGCAGCAGCATCATCATCATCACCATTATCACCACCTTCATCATCACCCTCGTCATATCATCTGTGCCAGCATACCATCATCACCACGACCACCATTACCAGCAAAACATGACATGACGCCATCATGACGACTACCACTATCACTGTATCACCACACCATACCCTCGTCGTCAAGTTGTGGCTGGCCTGGGCATTCTTCTTATCGTTGCACTGTGTAAAATCATCGGCATCATCATCCTGATAAGTGTCTTCGTCATCATGGTGGTCAACCCATGTCTTCATCAGTGGTCGGGCGCACGGCCATCTTTGTTGTCGATCGTCGTCCTCCCACTGTTCCTGTTCCTTTCTCCTCCCTCACCTCCTGTTCTCCTCGTCCTAGTCCTAGTGTGGGTTCTGGTGGTTCCGTTTAGTTTGTAGTTTGCAGTCGTCGTAGACCATTGTCGTTGTTCGTGTCTAGTTGCATCTGGCCTGCGCAGTGTGTGCGCCTGTGCTTCTTTTGCTCGTTTCTTGTGGTGGTTTCTTGTTCTTGGCTTGTGTTCGTTCTTCCGCCTGTAGACCAGCAACTACTGCAGACATAATAACAACGAAGACGACAAGGAACCATATCATTGTCAATGGCATCAAAGCACGCGGAACATCACAGACACTAACCAAGCTCTGCTTGCGCAGGAGGCTCCCAACCCTGGAACCCTGAAACCGAACCGAAACGTGATTGCTAGACACCCCCAGTTCCTTCAGGATGCTCTTCGTCGGGAAAGTCGTCGGGGGCGCTCGCCGCCGAACTCTCGGCTGAGCTCTCTATGCCCACCTCAGCATATGAAGCTCTACCAGAGAGAAGGAAAGCAGCACACGACTCGGGTTCCGAATGCCCGAATGCCGCCCTTCGACTAAACATGCCTGCTTGTAGGTTGGTGCTGCAGCTTGTTCTCGCTGCGAGTTCAACTTGATCACACAACACTATCACCGCCCCCCGCTTTCGTGGCCGAGCTGCATCGTCGTACCCCTGTGCGCCCGCTTCCACCAATGCCTGATCCTGGCACACCAGCGTCAGCAAGAACTACTTTATCTTATCAGGCACGGCGCAGAATAAAACACCGTCGGCAACTGTTCCTACTACTTCATCGCTCACCTTCTCCTGCTTCTGTGCGCCAGCATCATGTGGAGCAGCGAACGGTGGCCTGCATGCAACTAGCCCTCTTTCTAGGGCATGAATTCAAAAGTGAAAGTGGTAGCAGTTATGAGAGCAGTTATGAGACCAGCCGGTGTAACGTAGACGACAACAACAACAACAACAACAACAATGATAGCAGTCAGCATAAGTAAAACTAAGCGGGTCGGAGTCTGAAGACTGAAAACGGCAAGACTTGCAACAACCGCCGCACATGGAATAGCAACGAGAATACTTACCAACGATTCAAAGTAGAATTCCATGCATCACGAGACGTGGACCACTGTGGAATGTGAGCCCAGGTGTTCTTTTGCCTCGGCGACGTGTCACCGTCCGTCTCACCCCTCCGGGCGGGCATGCCATCCTGGCGAAATGTGCGGGTTTCCAGAACAGGAATTCCAAAGGTCGGAGCCTTAACACTAAGCCTGCATATGCACATTTTGGGGAGGGTTCGATGGAAGAGTTCAAGCCTCCCGCCTGGAGATCGGTTCTACTCGACACTGCCCCAGGAGGAGTCTTCGTGCGCATGTCTTCTTTGGAAGCTTCTGCGAGGCTCGGCAAGGAGTCGCCGGGAATGGTGGCTGTATCCTGGACACTCTCAGCAAGATCTTCGGACGGCGGGTCTGCATGAACCTCCAGCTCGTCCTGGACCTGCGGCAGCTTGGATCAAAGCTTCACCGGGCGTAGTATAGGACACTTGCTGACGCCGGCACCTGCAACTTGCGGGCACCCAGGAGATCCTCCAAGCGTCAGCATCTTTACGGCGATTTTACCAAGGCTCCGGCATGAGCCACTGTCGCACAGATGCTGGTCCTGCTTGATCAGGTCCGCCACGGGAACGCGGGTCGAGGGCCTCCTGGGAGAGATTGTCCTGTTGCTGTCAATCACCTGCGTGGCCTCGTCCGCGCGAAACAGAAGAGGACTACAAAGTCCGAGCTGACACGAACACTTCCCCCGCTCTTCACTGCAAATCAGCACTTCCAGAAAGCTTGCCTCCAGCCCATGGCGGCTGACCTCTTCCGTTGTCCGGATGGCGGCCGTGCTCGGTTGCGACATGGGCCGCGACGGACTATCGTTGACAGGATCTTCACCTGAGATGCAGGGTCTCTGCGAGCTCTGGGACTTATCTAGAAGACCTCTCCAAGCGCTGCACATGTAGCCGAGACACCCTCGGCCAGGGCCAGCAGCTCTGCCTCTTAGAAGCGAAAGGTGTGCCAGTGACTGCCAGTCGCGAACCCCCATTTGCGCCTGCCCGGTCTGCGCCAGAAGCTCCGCTTGCGGGGCCACGTCCGCGGCCTGCGGCGTGGGCTCCTTCTGGCCTCGAACTCAATGCTGAAGCCAAGCGCGTGCGGAGTCGGAGATCGGATCATGCAGAAAAGACAAGTTGCAGGCGGCCTCGGATCGATCGTGAGCTGCTCTCCTCACGGAAGCTCGCTTGCCTTGCCACGGGTCTTAGAGGTAAGGCTCTTGGGGCAACGTCCTTGGCCTGGCCTGAGAGTCGTCGACCGCTTCGGGCTCTTGGGACTCTTTGGGCTTTGGGGACTTCGGGGACTTCGCGGGCTCTTGGGACTCTTCGGGCTGGCCGGCTCCTGGCCCTGGCGAGCGCCCTGAGCGCCCTGAGCTCCCTGAGCGCCCTGGGCCTTGGTCTTGGAGCTTTTTGGGCTCTGGGCCTCCTTGGAAGCCTTCGGCTTCCCAGTGCTCTTGGGGCTGGAAGGGGTCCGTGGCGTCCGCGGCGTCGACTCTGGCCCTTCTGGCAGCCCAGGGCCCGAAGGACCTGAGACTTTCAGGAAGAGGCAAAAAGAACCCTTCTTCACGGCACCGGTCTCTTGTAGCCATCGCCGTCCAAGCGGCTCTCATAGCCGCTGCCATGAAGGCTTCCAACATCTTCTTGCATGTCAACTGCCTGGGCCGACGTGAGGTTGTGCCCACAGCAACTGCAGCTCCCTCTGCACAGCCGAGTCCAAAGCGTTTGCTTCGGCGGCAAAGTCTTCATCTCCCATGCCTCGTCCTTCGGACTGCGGAGGGTCGTGCAGGTTAGCACGCAGTGGAACTGGCCATGCTGTGTCGTGCATAGTAACGCTGAAACCACGGGGAAAGACGCAGCTTTAAGGGCCAGTCTTGCAAGAATCTACTACTGCTACTGATACTGCCAGCACTGTGCCTACTCGCACTTGTAGGCAGCACGAAGAAGTCGTCTTAGAACGCTAGGCTGGCAGCAACAGCACCAGCACAACCACCCTTACCTTACCTTCACTGCAGCTGCCAAGCACAGAAGGCCACAACGAAGAAAACTACCAAGACTGCTTACCGCTGCTGTGCCTTCCACCATTGCCGTTCGTGCCACATCCTCCACTATGACACTCTTCTCCTCCCCATCCTCGTCCAACTAACAACTGCTGCTGCTGCTGCTGCTGCTGCTGCTGCTGCTGCTGCTGCGGCTGCTGCGGCTGCTGCGGCTGCTGCGGCTGCTGCCGCTGCTGCGGCTGCTGCGGCTGCTGCGGCTGCCGCTGCTGCTGTTACTAGCGCTACGTATCCCAAATGAGAATGCCCTTTCCACTGCCGCAGGCCATCGCGGTAGCTGCTCATGGCTACTGTGGCATTGTCTTTATTCTCGCGTGCACTGCCACAGCTGTAGCAATTCTTATTTCTCGTTATAACTCACAAGGACTGACATAAACGGACAAGAACAGCAGTACTCGTGCATCGGCCTGGCCTTGCTCAACAGCACCCTCTTCGAGACCAATCTCCTGCACTGGGACCAAGTTTGTGATTCAGTTGTCAAGGTGGACTGAACCCCAAAAAGGCTAGTATGCCACTCAGTTCTGTCACACACCACAACGCACGAAGGCTGCTTCAGCACAGAAACCACCGCAACAGTCTGCAATTGTCGTCTTGCCTGCTCTACCCGCATCCAGAAATCCTGACGAGCCATGATGGGGCCTCCACTGCAGCCAACCCCTGGTCTGGAGCGACAGGCTCTTTCGTTGCGGCTGTGGGCAGAATCGGCTCGTCCGCAGCCTCTTCCTCTTCTTCATCCTTGGGCACCCGAATCACAGGAAACTTCCCTCCCCTCACCGGTCCCCCTTCTGCTGGACGCGCGAGGATCCAGCCTCTTCTTGAAACTCTTCTTCTCCGCTTTCCAGAATATCCTCCTCATCTCCCTGCCGGACGCACGGGGCAGTCAGCAGCTTCGGTGTCGGCGCGGCGCTTCAGAACCCAAGATGTCTGACGAATCCGAGGTAATGCAGCTATGCTTGGCTTGGGTGGCCTCAATCAGAGCAGGTTCGACTTGAGCAGGCAGCTTTAAGCCCTCAGCCAGCTGGCTGACAACCTGAGCTTGCCACGCGCTTGCTGCAGGAAGATAAAACCTCAGAACAGCAGCTGGACCTCTTGATCCAAGTCTGCCAACTCCGTGATCTGTCCTGGACTCCGAAGACATGTATCCAGAAGGAACTACGTAAGTCTTTGTCTAGTTCTCATGCTGGGCGCTCCCAAGTCCTTGAAGATCATCCACAGAGGATAGGTCATCAAGCAAGTTCGTGTTTGAGAATGAGATCATATCCTCTCCGGAGGTTTCTTCAGCGACCTTGCCAGTTGAGACAAGCAAAGACATGATACAATCTATGCCTAGAAGGTCCACGCATGATCAAATGGAAGATGTGTTCTCGGCTGATATCCCCACCGGCGAGTTGATGATTCTATGATGATGTTGACGAGAATGTCACGACTGCGACATGAAGCGGTGATTGTGCTGACTGCGGTGATGATGTTGCTGGTGCTACGCCGACAAAGCAGAGGAAGAAGATCATATTGTGGAGAGGATAAGGAGAAAGAGAATGAGAATGGTGCTGTCGCTGACGACTACTGTATCATAGATCTGATTGGCCGTGATGATGTCGGTAGTGAGATGTCCGACTTGCACCAAGGTTTCTTTCCTTCTTTCTCGTCCTTGTCTGGCCGAGGAGCGCGAGGGGCTGATTGTGCTCGAACAGCCTGCAGCTTCGCTGCGTGCATGATCTCAGGCGATGTGGGACGCCCGTGCCCTGCCTGCTCGTGCACCACTGCCTCTGAGGCCATGGAATCTAAGCCGCCCAGTCCAACCATGGCCTCGATGAACTCCGACTGGGAATGATGAGTTGAGGTCCAAGAAACTCAGGGTCGCGCCCAATGATAAGAATCGCTTTGCTGGAAAACCTGAGTTGGGCAAAACAGGCAACCGCAGAACGTGATTCCTTCCAAATGACTCTGTGTCGATGTTGTTTCCGCCCCTGCCCCTTTCCCTAGGCTCACAAACCATGTGCATCCTTTCATGCGAGGGAGCACGCGCAGCAGTGGCATGGAGAATGCTGAGGAGCTCAGCGGGGGTCATGTCGTCCTGAGCCGTGCTTTTACCTCCCACACCCACCATCTGCGGCACCTGCCCACGTACTTTTCAGTGGCACTGGATGTTTCGAAAACTGTGTGGTCACACCGGTCCTGTGCTCGTGTCTCCGCGAACTCTGCATCTTCCAACATGATCTTCAACGAGTCCACGCCCTCGAAGACAGACTCCACGCTCTGTCCGCCCTGCAACGGAGAAGCTCGGTGAGGGTACTATCAGGGTACGATCAAAGGGCTCAAGAGGGTTCCGAAAGATGTCGATCAGGATCATGAGCTGCCAAAGAAAAACCTTGGACGGATGCAGCTCTTCGGGAGCCTGATGCACAGAGAGGCGGCGATACCTGGCAGCAAATTCGAAGCTAGCAAGCTATCAACGTCGAAAAATCGGGAGCACAGTCATCTTCAAGGTTCAGTGCAAAGAAATTTCGTCAGGGCACGCAGACGCCAACTCGCCATGGAGCTTCTGCCGCTTCTCGAGATTCAGCTGCACGCGCTTCGTCCAGGTCTGACTGAGGCCGACCAGGTCCTCGCAGGCTGGCATGCTACCGATCTGGTAACAACAGTAACAGTGGTACGAGTACTCCTCGTGGCAGGAATAGTATTTTCAACAGGCAGCGGCATGTGACCAGCAGAGAACTGCTCAGTTCTGACACTCACGAATGTTGGGGGAATATGGTGTTGGAGGACAGGTTGTGCTGGAAGCAGACGGGAATCCAAAAGATATGGCATGCTATACTCATTTTCGGGTATACCGGAACCAGGACCACCTCACTTCTTCTTGATGCTGTACTTCATGACGCCGCACTGTTCCTCATCCACGACTGCCGGAAGGCCCATCAGCAAGCCTCCGACAGCATGGCAGGTTCCCTCCGACCTCAGTCAAATAGGGCAGAAGCCAGCAAAACTATGCTTGAGGGAAGTTTCGGGTTCAGGTTCAGGGCTTAGGGTACGACGGGTACGAGTTCTTGGTCATCCGTGGAACCGATGCATGGACCATGCACTAGCTCACTAAATACTGCCTTCAGACGGCAGCGAGATCCCACTAACAGTGAATACAGCGGCAAATAAACTAGCTAACATGAATCTCCATGAGACGCAACAATGTTCATCATCACCGTAACCCTCACCCTTACCATCACCGAGAGGGAGTCGAGTCTTAGCTTGGCTTTGCTTTGCAGGCCTCCAACGAGTCCCACTCGCGCCGGGCCGCAATCAAAGGCAAAACGGGACACCTGGGGCCTCCCAGAACTTCCATGTCAAAACCACCTGCGGTGAGTGCCAAAACTACCCCTCAAAGAATACATGGAATAGTACTGATAATGATAATACGAATACTAATACTAATACGAACACTAACACTAACACTAATACTAACACTAATAATAGTAAAAGCAATAGTAATAACTATACTAATAGTCATAGTAATAATAAATATAACAGTAAATGAAAATAACAATAACAAAAATAATAGTGATAGTAATAGCAATCGTATTAATAATCATCCTCATAATAGTGATAGTGACAGGAATAGTAGTAATAATAGTAGAAATAGAAATAGTAATAGTAATAGTAAAAGTAATAGTAGTAGTAATAGCAATAGCAATAGCAATACTAATAGTAATACTTGTAGTAATAGTAATAGGAATAGCAATAGGAATAGTAATAGGAATAGTAATAGGAATAGTAACAGTAATAGTAACAGTAATAGTAACAGTAATAGTAACAGTAATAGTAGTAGTAATAGCAATAGTAATAGTAATATTGATAGTGATAGCAATAGTAATAGTAATAGTAGTAATAACAATAGTAATAAAAATCATAGTAACAATAACAAGAATAATCATCTGACTCTGTGCAGTCGAGCAACGTATCCTTGTCTTGCGCCTGGCCCGGGATGTCAGGCCGGTTGAAAAAGTTGACAAGACCATCTGCAGGAAGCTTCGTATTGATGCAAATTCTGCAATGCTGATAAAGGTATGTATGATGTACATGTGATGATATTTCTGTCATGAGGGCTGCCAATTAGTCTCGCGCTCCTTCTCGGGGATCGTTACCCAATCTCTGCTCTCATGAACTTGACTATCATCCATAATCCCTACGTCTGCACGTAAAACCCTAAACTTGCCCTGAAATCCAGGGTTTAGGGTGTTTGGGGTTGATTAAAAAAACCCCTGCACTCCCGACTCGGTCTTGGAGCCTCTTCCACAAGCAGAGCTCCAGCCCTGAGCCGCCCACAGCGCTCTCCCAGCTTCAGGGTCAGGTCCGTGAGCCAGCGCATCTCCTCCAGAGCTGAGGCTTCTCAAAGGCTTCGAGCTCCTGGGGCGTGGGGGCATGTGGGGGCGTACAGGGTTCGGGAGGAAAGGTGGGCCTTTCTCTCCTGTTCTAGCTCGCATAGACCAGAGTTTGCTCTGCACAGGAAGCTTGGTCTTCAGGGCTCAAGGCTCGAAAGTGGCGCACTTACCTTGAGTCCAGTGTGGAGGCCCCCTTTAAAAAGACTGAGAAGAGTCTAGCCTGGCTTGGAGAGCCGAGAAACGACACTGGAGTGCTGTGTGAGACTGCAATGCGCCAGCCCACTTTTAGAGTCCAGATTCGGGTGCAATGCCGCGAGCAAGTATAAAGGACCCTACTATATACAGATGCTCAATGACTTGCCAGAAGGACCGCTCAGAGCAGAGCCGTGCTTTAAAAACCTCCCTTTGCCACTCCTCTCGAGTCGTCAGGTCTGCCAGGACCAGAGAGCTGTTCTGCGTCGGTGCCTGGAGCCATCTGGTGGACGTCTCTGCCAGTGTCAAACCTTTCTGCAAGTCCTGGCAGCAAGGGGGAAAATCAAGCCGGAAGACTGCTCTTCGCAGTTATATATATATACACACACATATATATATATATGTACACGCTGTTGCGGCATGTTGTGGTATTTTGCAGGCTCCACTGTTCCAAGAGCTTCAGCCTTCAGAAATACCGTCCCCTGAGGGGCCTAGAATGACTCATACGATCCGGCGCTACATAACAGAGTCTTTCGGATCCTAAACTCGCAACTATAAACCCAAGTCCTCAAGCTTCTGAGTCAGCTCTTCTTGCACCCACGTGAAGCTCGTGGAGTCCGTGCTTGAGTGGTTAGAAAGGCGCGTCCAGCTCTCCACCAGAGCTTCCTGCGATCTTCTGGTGGCCTGCGGACCGGAATACGTCGTATGGTGATGATGATGATGATGATGTGATTGATCATCACCATGATCTTTGATGATGATGATGGTGATGATGATGAGGATGGTGGTGATGACGATGGTCATGATGGTAATGACTAAAACGAGGACCCATAGTCTCACTCAAACCAGAATTGCCATGATTGCTGCCGCTAGACCATGAGACCAGCAGGAGTATAGAAAAAAGCAATTCCCAATATTCGTTTGTCACCACTCATGTTCTGTGAATATGCATGCTGGAGACCAGCATCAGCATCCAGAAAAAAAGGCCAACAGACAGAGCCAACATTGGCATGATCATGATATAAAATGATCCTCATCATCATCACCATCACCATCACCATCATCATCACCATGAGCGTAGTACTGGTACTAGAAGCGAGGACTGCTGCCGTCCGTTGCTGCGCTTGACGTTTTGAGTCGCGACAACCACTACTGAACACTGGCTACTGCAGACTCTCTTGCAGGTCACGACAAGAGTAATTCAAGAGGGCTTGGGAGGCAGCAGGGGGCAGCCGGGTGCCGCCGACCGCCTAACAAAGCTTCCGACGCAACTTCTCCCTGCCAGCGCCTGGACAAGCCCTTGAGACATGCCTTGATGCTCAGATTTCTAACCCTACACCCTAAACCCTAAACCCAGGAGGCCCTCATCCCTGAACTCAACTAGTTATAGGACTAGTGACTAGTGGTAGTACTACTGATAGTAGTAGTAGTAGTAGTAGTAGGAGGAGGAGGAGGAGTAGTAGTAGTAGTAGTACCAGTTTCAGTAATAGTTACATTACGTAAGTCATAGTAACGATAATAATCACAATAATAATGATGACAATAATAACAATGCTAGCAATAAGAATAATGTTAATGCTCAAAATAATAATAATAATAATTTACAGTAATAAGACTTGTTATGGGCACCTCCAGGGAGCGGAGGGACTCCTCCAAGGCAACGTAAACATCATCAGAGGCCAGTAGGCCGCTGATGTCCATCTGGCCCTGCTGCATGTCCTTGGTTTAGGGCTTTGGTTGGGTTTGGGGCTCAGGGTGCGGGGTTTAGGGCTCTTTTGTTGGGTATGTCATAGTAGTCCCTGAGGTCCTCCACTCCGATACTTGCCCCAACATCGCCAAGATTGCCGAGTATCTGCTGCAGTTATTGTTGACATTGCCTCTGCCCGGACGGAGATGAAAATGGCGATGGAGATTGGAGGAGGAGGAGGAGGAAACGATGAGAGTGTGGATCATGACGGTGATCATCTCCACATCCTCGCTTTGTTGGTTGTTGACTGGTTGTTGACGTTGCTGTTGTTGCTGTTGTCGCCGTCGCTTGAGTATGGCCTATTCGGACCAAAGATCAGAACCCGAACCCCCCGAGAGACGAACTGGCGGACCCACCCACCCACCTACCTACCTGCAGATCCCCCCACCACCTAGCTACCTATCCATCTGTCTTTCTTTCTGGTTTTTCTCTGTGGAATGCTGGCGATTTGTCGGGCTGAGCCGACTTAATCAGATTATACCCTCGATCATCCCACAACCGTCGAACGGAAACTTCCACTTGAGGCATGGAGTACTTCCAAAGTGCAGGCTAGCGGCCATGACGAGACTCAAGACCTGGCAACGATTAGGGTTACGATGATTCCTACGATCACTACTGTTACTGTGGTCATTACTCTGGTTCTGGTTGCGTATATTGATTGTCATTATTATGACGATGAGTCGTATTCAGGGTGCTACTATCAGTGTTGGTATTCATTAGTACTGTTGTTGTGATGATGGCATTCATGATGATATAATCACCAGCAGGATCATTGTCAGTATTGGAACTGCTGCTGCAACTGTTGTTGCTACTGCTAGTGCTAGTGCTGTTGTTACTACTGTCGCTTTCGGCAGTACTACAGCAGCAGCAGTAGTGTCAGCATGAGCGTCAACATCATTAGTATGCATAACTACGTAATGTTACTGCAAGACATTATCAGTATACCGATGTTCAAGCAGTCGTCGCAGACCCCTGCAAGAAAGCCTGGGTGTTTGGGACACAGAGACGTGATTCGCGTTTGGGCACACGATGGCGCACAACGTCCGTTGCTGACCAAAGTCAAAACCGTGCCCCTTAAAGCCATGGCCGTCCTTACCACATCGAGAATGCAAGAACCCATCTGCTACAGGTCACTCCAAACTCTGTGTCCTGTCTCCTTCCTAAGGCCGCAACCACCCCTTCTGCGTAACCCTCTCTGCATATTATTGCGTGTAGTTCCGCCCCTCGACGTGTTGGCACGATCCACAAGCACGGCAATTCTCGCTTCTCCACAATATGTAGGAAAAACAAACCGAGAACTTCCACTGGCTTGGAGTAATACATGTCTCGTCTAGCGGACTGTAAGCTTTGCACTCTTGGGCGTGCGGAATTCCTGGTCAGTTCGACCTTCCGGACTTCCGCGGACCTTCCACATCCTTCTCCGCCCCAAGCCAAGGAAGGTTTTCCCTGCTCTGATTTTCAGTAAATGGTCTATCCCTTTCGCCAAGATGCACAGTACAAACAAGCAACCATTGTTGACTTAGAATCAACCAGCTCAGCATGACAACGGCCAACATAGCTCTGCGTGCACAGGGCCTCCGTACGCTGGCGTGTGAGCTCCGACCGGAAAACCTTTGTCAGCTTCTCTCGGGACCTTGGTCTTGGAGTTGGCCAGGTCTCCCCTTTTTGCCGTTGCCATGAGGCGTAAGATCTTTCAAGGCTCAGGTGGACAGAAAAGAACGCCTACCGCACGTCGGCGTCCCGCAAACGAGGACATGACATGGCAGCATCAAGCGAGTCACTGGAGAAAGGTCAATGGTCAATGGTGCATCAACAACCCGCCCACGAGTTCACAACTAAGGGTGGATTGCAAGGTGGCACTTTGTCTCAAGTCACACTCCGTAGAAGTTGTGGCTTGAAGAGGTCCTTCACGAATGTAGTGAACGACTACATTCACACGGCAAACTTGTTGACAGAGTTCTTCTGGCGACCTTTTAGAACGACGCTGTGCATGCCAAGGCGCATCTCACTCGCATCCTGACAGCTTGCACATCAATGGACAGAACTTGCCAAAACGATGCGGCCATTACAAACACTACTGGGGATGAGTCGAAAACTCGAAAACTCCGGTGTTGGCCAAGCAGCGAGCTCTCTTTGCTGCAAGACCTCCGAAACCAGCTGCAGCAAAGACATTGGGGTTGAGATCAGCGGCTTTCCTGAAGGCCAAAACGCAAGACTGTTCTGTCTGAGTCTGATTGCTTCAGCAGTCTTCTGCTATCTGCTGTGTCCTTCGCCTCCTCCGCCTCTACTACAACTACTACTATTACTACCACCACCACCACCACGACCACCACCACCACCACTACTACTACGACGACGACTACTGCGACTACGACTACGACTCCGACTACGAGAACGACTACTACTACTACTACCACCACTACTACTACTACTACTACTACTACTCCTACTACTACCACTACCACGACCACCTCTACTACTGCTACTGCTGCTACTACTACTACTACTACTACTATTACTACTGCTGCTGCTGCTGCTACTACTACTACTACTGACTACGACTACGATTACGACTGCTACTACGACTACGACCACGACTGCGACCACGACGACTTGTTCAACAATTCAGTGTCTTTTCAGTCTCAGAGGGGCCATTTCCACACACAGCCACTCGCTGCGCAAGGGCACGTCAGCGACCCCTTCAGCGTTCTCAATGCGGCCAGCATGGCTGTTGGTCGAATCGGCTTCGCTTTGAAGATGGACCTATGGAAGGCTCACAGGGAAACATGTGCAGGCCAGTGGCCTCAGTTGTTGCATCTGGTAAAGTCTCTCGATATAGGGGCGAGGACGGGTGCAGTGAGGGGGGGAGGGCATGCTTTCAGTCGGAAGGAATAGAAAGAGTGTCGTGTTCTGTCACATTGCAGCAAACCTAATTCATTGAAGTGTCGAATCAAAGTGGTCAATTGACCCGTTAGGTTCTGCATCCCTATCAAGGTTTATTGAAGGTCATTTGAGCAGCCATGCAAGCTGTTGCATGTGGTTCCTACTTCACAGCCGTACCTTCACGGGCGTGCTTGTAAAGTGCGACAAGTTTGAGGTGTTCGTGAGTCACATTTGCAAGAGAACTTTCCCAAATCTGCGTATTTAGTCTGGCAGCATAAGCAAGATGTGTGTGATTTTTTACAAAGCCAGCATGTAGGCTCTGTCAAGGCAGGCATTGAAGCGATTGTTTTTCGGAAGCATGTTGAGCCACAGGTTTGCATGTAAGAAACACACGTGAGCGGTCACTGCGCAGGCCGCTGTGGACGAAATGCGTGAAGACGTGGTTGTGTGTCCTCTACTTCTGGCATGGTGGACGCTGACGGTGCTCGCGGCACCACTATGGATCTTTTACATTTCTCAGCACATTCGTTTTGTTTCTAGGTTGGAATAGTTGTGGAGAGTTGTGTCAGCCTCCTCACAGCCGCAAGGATTTGGCCACTGCTGTTGAATTTGATTCTGTGGCTGTTCGCATGGAGACTGGGCGGGTTGGGTTTCCGAGAAGCACACAAAGTGCAACGGCGGCTTTATGTCGACGAGGATGGTGTTGCGAGCAAGGACGGTCAATGTGTTTTGCTGCATGTGCTGCGTCGAACTCTCCGTGTAGAAAGTCTGATTACGGGGCTCGTACTCGTCACACCGAAATCGGGCCTCCGATTCAGGAAGGCATCGCGCGCACTTCAGTGCTTTCAATTTGTCATGCGACCGAGATTTGTGTCTGTCGTCAAGCTTCTGACAGAGATTTGTAGCGATTTTGGCCGAGCCGCGGAGTCTCGGGCGAGGCGGTAAAGGCCTTTTGCTAGGGGCTTCATCCCAATCTGCGGGCCGCTTGCACTCCAGTCCTGTTGCTTTGAGACATTTGCCAAAACGAGGGCGTCTGCAGTCTGAGTTTGTTGCTACTGGAAGATTGTGCTGTGACAAGTACAGCCTTCCGCACAAGGCTCCAAAAGCCCAAAGCCCAAATAATGCACGCTTGAATCCAGATTGTCAGGACTTGGTGAAGGAAGCGTTTAAAACACAACTCAGCATTATGCAGCTTACGGAGACGTTGAACGAAGCTGCTTCACAAGTGGTCCGGCTCTGAGTGGTAGGCGTTTCTGAAGAGGTTTTTGCAGCCAGGTCTAGCACTTTGCTGAGAGGCTGCAAGGTCCCGTGGTGCCGGGATAGAGTGCTGTTTTGAGATCGTGGCAGCAACGGAGCAAGGGCAGCAAGACGATTGTAGACGACTCGCAGGAGAAGTTGAAGTTTGTTTTCGGGCTGGAAGACCGATGTCTGTGATGCTCTCAGCATTTTGGCCGTGACCGACTGGCGGTGGATAGCGGTGGGGTGTGGCCCCGGGCGCAGGTCCAGCCTTTGCTTCGTGCTTGCGCTTTTGGGATCGCTGGTGCTCTGCGTTTTAGCCGCCATCCTCTACTGGCTGGTGCAGTCTGGGGTCTGGAGGTGGAGGCTGCAATGAAAGGGACCCAGCTCTCGGTGCCATGGCCAGGTACATCCTCTGGCTCCCGGGAAGCTGTGTACTGATGCCGAAGGCAGGTTGCCGGATGACGTAATCCCACTTGCTTCCTGCACACGCAGGCATTGCGATCACCCACCTTCCAGTTCGTGCAGAGACTGGAAAAGCTGAGACTGGAGTTCATGGGCGACGATCTGGACAGGACCGGGCCCGCAACAGCGCATACCTTTCGACTTACCCATACTCTTGCGAGCAGGATCCTCCATGGCTTTTGGCAACGCATGCCTGATGGCACGGAGGCTTTGCAGCATTCTTGCTAGATCAAGCGCAAACCATGGATTGCACGAGGGGTTGTCTATGGGGCAAGCCTGGCAAGCTCGACTTGTTTTATTTACACTTTCTTGCACTGTAGACATCACTTGGATGTGACACAAGATGTATTGTTCGTGTGTGTGCTGTGAGATGCATTTGTGATCAGACACTGATCACCAGAGAGTCAGCAACCCGTAGCAAGAGCGGCCGCGATGGGAAACATGTGCCAGCACATTGTGGCCCGGTAACAACTGATGTTTCTGAGCCATTCTGCATTCAGCCCTCCAAGTCGAAGCCGTCTTGTTGCATAGTCTACACGTGCACCTCATGGCTGACCAGATCTTCATCTCACGTGCTGTTGCAATGCCGCAGGGGGGAGAGGGAGGCTGATCAGCTTTGGTATTCTGCCAGGCTTCCCACCTCCACCTCTTCAGGCATCATGTGCTTTGTGAGGAGATTGCCGACAGCTAGTGGTGCTGAGCCTCCAGAAGCTTGCTAAACCGAGATACCAGATCTGGTTTCGTTCAGCGTCGGTACCCAATGCTGGTGTCGACGTGCAGTTCTACCAGACTCGCGCTCTTGCGTTTCAAAAAAGCTGTGGGGGTTTGTTCGCTCAAAACTCTACACCATTGCAGTCCAGTGAGGCTGAAGGACGAGATCACGAGGCGGCGCCTCAAAGTCGCTTCTTGGAGGCAAGGGACCGCGCTTTGCCCACAGGATCCAGCACTCCTTGACCTCGGTAACTTCGGAGTTCGAGGATTGGTTTCAAACCACTGCCACTGACCAGTGGTCAGATCTGTTTCTGTGAGGAGCACAAGCGAGCGTCCACTTCCACGCACAACAAGCTTCAGTCTCAGGCTGGAGCCATGGAAGGGCTTCCCCTACCCACCATTGTTTCTCCCATTCACATGGTATAACTTCCGTCTACGTGCTACTGTATAGTTCGATATTACATCCTCACACACTGTTACGTGGTGTTACTTGATGTAACGGGATTTTCCATGAACATATCTAATTGGTAAACTGTGACAGAGTATGACATCTGATGGTCGAAGGTAAAGCCATAGATCGTGGTATCGCATGATCGTAGACTATACCGACTATACTGCATGAAATTTCGCGATGCTGTTCGACATGTTTTATGCGACTGCCGTCAGAAGATCATTCCACGTGGTATCACATTGCGCGATCAGGGGAAAGACATGGTACACTATCCTGTCGCAGTAGACATACATGCGGACGGCATTTTTTGAGCAACAAGATTTCACAGGAGATGGCAGGAAGTTGGCTGCAAAGAGCTTCACAATGAGCCGTGCTGGCAGCTCGCCGCCAGATGATTATGACATGAGAAATGCCAAGTAATCAACGTACAGGTTTACTCCGCTGGGCTGACCGCTTGCGAAACTTCCGCCACCGCGAGTGCAATTGACAATAAACACAACTCTTGGAAAACTGACCAAACGCCGAAGTCCCGTGCTATGCCACAACTTCGTCAAGTGTACGGTACGGGCAACCGGCTTCATTCGGGGCCGCCTGGTTGAATTTCAATTGAAGGCCTGCCTCCCTTATGAAAGGGGGTTTCGTCTCCAGGTACCCCACCGATCGCAGGGTCTGCAAGACCCTCTGAGTCCAACCACAATGCGTTCTCTAGCTTCGTCAATCTTCAGCAGTAGCGCTGGTATGAACAGCTTGTGTGCAGGACTCTGCGGTGTCCTCGCTGATCGTGGCCACAAGCGTACACGGGAGGATTTCGCAGAGCAGGCAGCAGAGGTTTGCACCAACCCAAGGCCCTGCACGTTCGGGGGACAGACCGTCTCACTTCTGCGCGACAGCCTAGAAAGGCTCGAGTCCTTGGCGCTGGAGGCATCCGAGGCCCACGGCCAAGCAGGCAAAAAGGCCCAAGATTTGGAGATGTGGACCAGTGGGGCCACCCCGGACGTCCTTGCCCACGGCCCACCCGTCCGCGGGTACTGTACCCATTCTTGTTCCCGGCTCGAACACACACGATTTCCGTTGTGTGGGACTACGCTTGCGACCGGTACTCTTGGGCGAGACAAAGCAGCACCACGAGGAGCACGTCTGTGTTGAAGGGCCACTGATCCGTCCGCCCGACAGCGCCTCTTCCGGATGTAAAAGTCCACTGAGCGTCTGGTCGATCTGTGCCCGTCCTTCTTTTGCACTAATTAGCATGTAGCATTCATGTCCGTTACGCCCTTCGTTGCGGCCGCACGGTGAGCGCTTTTTAGAGCTCGGCAAGCTGCCTTTACGCCCGGCCGATCTGAGCTTGCAGGCGCTTATTTCTGGCAAGGCCGCTCCTCATCCTTTTGCCAAGGCTGTTGCTGATTTGGTCCGCCCGACTGAGGCCAGCACTGCAATTCCGTACGGAGGAGTAGGCTATGACTATGACTTCGGTCTGCCAGTGCTGCTTTTGCCTCGGATTTGGTTTCTCCAGCACAAACCGTGGGTCTTCCCCCGCGACCGGCTTCGTCACCGGCTTCATCCTCCTCAGCCACGAGTAGTTTTGAGCTGGTTTCTGGCGGGTTGGTTTCGGTTTCGGTGCTTTTTGCTTCGGTCCCGCCGTGGCTTTCGCCTTCGTCTGTTGCTCCCTCCTGCTTGGGCCTGTTGCCCTACAGTGATGTGCGCTCGGCGGTGCCCGTGCCCCTCTGCTCCGGTTGATCACATGCTTCATGCCATTGCACGCAATGCACCTGCCACTGGAACGCTAGTTTGACCGATGGACTTCATGGTCCCGCCGCTGTGCGGCTTCCGGCTTCAATCCCGCCGCTCTTCCACCCGGCTTCCTTCCGGACTGGATTGCTTCTCGGGCAAGCGCGGCTCCGTTGAAGGCGTTGCCTTACATGTGCAGAATCGCTGGACTCTCCTCTATGCCCTATGCCAAGCGCTTGCGGTGGCCTCCGCTCCGCCCGAGCACAGTGAAAGTTTGCCCCTGAGCCTGTCGTTCGTGAATTGGTTGGGACGTTCCGTCTTGGATCCGTCCACATCTGCTGCTCACGTCCTTCATCTGGGCTACTTGCTCGCCTGCGTCTGGGCCTCACTTAGGTTGGGTTCGGTCTGGGTCGCGCCCACTCGCATGCTCTGGCAGCAGTCTGTGCACGCTTTGGTGGGCATCTCTGTCTGCACGAAAACCACTCAGCGGGGCATGCCGTGGGGTCTTTCTGCACAGGGCTTTGTGGGCTGTCTCTTCGCTGTCTTGCGTGTCTATGGCAAGCCGTCTCCGACACCTTGGCACTGCAGCCGAACCGGACTTTGGATTTCCTTCCGGCCGTGCCGGACTTTGGATGTCCTTCCAGCCGTGCTGGCGGGCTCTGAAGACCGTCCGGTCATCGCGGGTTGTGGGGTCGCAAGCGTTTCAGGTTCTTCAGGCTGAGCTCGAGGATGGGTGGATCGTCGAGAGCGGCGACGACGAGAAGCGCAGGTACAACGTCGCGGCCGTCGGCAGAGTGTTGGCAGATGTTTTCCGTCCTTCTCCCTGACCGTCTGCCGCGGTCGTTGACTCGTCCGTCTCTGTGCATCCAACGCACACCTTCCGAATCGCTCTTCCAATCCGTCCCTCATGGAACTGCTGGCCCTGTCACACTGTTTTCCGGTCCGGTGGCTTCTTGGGAGGGGGCCTTGGCATGGCCAAGGGGTTTTGTCCCGTGTGCTCCGCTTTCTTTGCGCTTCCGTCCATATGGACCATGTTCCGGGCATCTCCAATAATGTCGCTGATGCCCTCAGCCAGGGGTCCAACCCATCCGACTCGGGGTCTCCTCCGCCGAACAGTTTGTTGTTATTGGCCTTCGCCTTCGGGACAGCCGGTCAGTCATGCGGCCCCTATTCCCATCGCAGATGCTGTCCAGGGCTACTTGGCCTCTTGATTCTGCTCGTGGCCGTTGCTTGACTCCTTTTGGGCGGTTCCCCTGTTCGGGTCAGGCGTGTGCGATGCGGCTCGATCATCTGAGAGTCTTTGGTCCGATCGCCACAAATGAACCAGGTCCCCGACCGGTTCCATTGCCCTACCCAGTTCATCCCAGTTCTATTTCACGGATTCCGGACTTCTACGCAACGGTCTAAAACAAGACTGCCCGCCTACTCGAAGCTTCTTCCGTTTGCGGGTGTTTTCGGCTTACGGTAACGGACTTGTAGACCGAACGGTATCGAGTTTAATTGGATGTGTTTGGCTTTAGGATGCAACGGCAACCGACCACCTGCAGCCATTGGCTCGCAGAGGTCGGTTGCATTTCGACTTTCCCGCCGCCTTCCCCTTGCTCCACCCTCTGACGTTGTGTCGTGGTTTCGTCCGTCCGACGTCCGGCACTGGACTTGTGGCCTTTGGTCTTTGACTAGTTTCGAGGTCCGTTGTCCGTCTTCAACCTACTGCTACCAGTAGTTCAGTTCCACATGTTTGCTCTCTGTGGCCGGTCCGACCGCCACAAATGAAAACGGGCAGCAAGTTCCACTGCCCTACCGAGTTCTGTTTGACGGACTCCGGATTTCTACGCGACGGTGTAAAGCCAGACTGCCCGCCTGAACGAAGTTTCTTCCGTTTGCGGGTGTCTTACGTTTACTAAATAACTAAATAGGGCAACGGCCTAGTCCGACCGAATCAGCAAGTAGGAACCGCGGAATTGACGAAAACATGCGTGGACGGAAGGAATGGACAGCACGCTTTTTTTTATGCAAACTTGGATGTGTTGATGGCTGACGCACCGACGAGTCTTGCCCAATGCTTTCTATTGTTGTGCAGGTTTGGTCAATCGAGGAATTTCGCAAGGCTCAGGACGAAATCTCGGATTTGTTGATGGAAAATAGTAATGATAATCTGGCACATACTCTGGCAGGAGGCCGCGTCGCCTTCCCACCATTCGCAGAAATCTTACCAGCCCTTAGTGGCTATGACGGCGGGTGTCTGAGACTCTCTGCTGCTTGGGCAGTTGCGAAGCGTAGTCGCGTTTTGCAACACGCATGTGAGGCCTCACAGGGGTCGCTCTACCCCGGAACAGGGTGGAAGTTGGCTAAAGTTGGAAGGGGCACACATGCATGTTCTCATACGATTCCTCGGCCAGGTCCGTCAATGTTCCTCAACCCATCAGCATCATCAACGCGTCGTCGCCCAGGAGGTGCGTGGAGGATTCATCCTGCCACCATGCAGCCTGCTGATAGACAGGTCGCCGTCTTTGCCTCAACCTGTTTCGCCTCATTCTCTGTCGGGTTCTATCGTTCCGAGCATGTCAGGCCTGCTCTGGTGAATTCGTGTGACCTGACCCCGAGCCACATCATGGTATTGCATGTCCAGGAGCACTGGTGCCAAACACAGTGAGGACCCAGGGCATGGCAAGCAGCTTTAACAGTGTCCATGCCGTGTTGCAGATTCTTCTTGATCGATTTGTTTGCCCTTATTTGACAGAGTTTGTTTGTTCCCGTATGTACCCATCCATCTAGCTGTCTAGTCAAGTCTATCTATCTATTATCTATGTATTCATGGTGCGGCCTCTCTGATCTAGCTTGCATTGTGCTTTCGTACTTCTGATGTGCCACGTAACAGCTGCAGGAGTTCAAACCTCGCAAAGGCAGCACCAACTGTAGTATCCCAGACAGTTCCGTGCGGAGCTCGGTGACGTAGACGCTCAGCCACTCGCGGTTCTCATTGCAAGAGCGCACGCCTGAGTGCATCAGAGCTGCCCGCAGCACCAATTTACGATTACTCGACGTGGTTGCTTGGTGACGAGGATGATAAAGAAGAGGAAGATGAGGAGGAAGAGGAGGAGGAGCAGGAGGAGGAGGAGGAGGAAGGCAAGATGAGCTTGCAATGGTCATGATGATGAGGATGCAGAGGAGGTGACGGGCAAGTCATGCTTTGGCAACAAAGATAGGCAGTCCATGGTCTCGAGCAGTGCGGTGCTGTCACCGACCTGATCTGCTTGTGGGATTCGCTGCTGTGACTCGCCTGTGACCTTGGTTGTTGAGGTATATTACAATGCGATGAACCAGTGAGCTGTGGAAGCTGTTTCACTTCAAACATAAAGATTCGATGACATGAGACTTTGTTTGTGAGAACGACAAGTACACACCAAGCGCCCTTATACCCGGTTTCAGGCCCGCGTAATTTTGGCATGTGTTGGGGGAGACTTGCTGTGCTGAAAGCGATGAATGGGGAAGCGGCTCTGTCTCCCTCAACACGTGTCCCTGTGCACGTGAGTTGGAGCCGCTTGCCACAGAGATTTGTGCGCTGGCTAAAGGAGTTGGGGTTTAGGGGAGTGGAAGGAGCCGAGACCAGCTGGACAGACTTGTTGGACACGTGTGCAACATGTCTATTCGTGCCGCGGCTTCAGCGGGTCATCGTCAAGGCTGACGCCATGGCCTCGCAAGCGAAGTTCTCGTTCCTGAATTCTCATGGAGGTCAGGGATCTAGCACATTTGCCATTTTCCACATTTGATATTTGAGGGGTTTGTCGGGAAGGCCGACCGAGCTGGGTCCTAGCTGGATCTTGAGATTTTCTGTTCTCGGTGCTCGGTGGCCTGCGGGCGCACTTAGCCTCCGGCATGGCAGGCCCAGGCAGCCGACAACTACATGGCTTCACAGGCAGGCGCCCCAAAAAAGGGCTTCAGGATGCCTAGTGCGTTGTGCGTAAGCGTTTGGCCTGTGGGCTTCTGAGGCCGTGTGTGTGAGAGATGGGCAGTCAGCAACTGGTAGAGCCAGGCCTTGACCAGTCAGCTCCCGCTCGAGCAGTGGACTCAGAGGGGCCCTATGCGTGCCTTCTTGGGGGGGGCGATCGCGGTCGCTTCCGAGTCGGCCTCGCTGCCGACGATGAACGTCTCTGCAGGGTCCGGAAACCGAGAGAGGCCCCCCTTTGGAGCGAAGCCGAGTGGATGTGTCTCCGGAGGTTTTCGATGAAGCTCGGCAACCACCTCGGCTTCAATGCCCGCCGGCCCAGCTAGGTTTTTGTTAGAAGTGCTGTCTATAGCGGAAGACAGAGGGGAGGCGGTGTCGCTTCTGATGGCTTACACATGCACGGTGCACGGCTTTCTTTGCCTCAGCCCCTCAGGCCTATGCCAATCTACGCGGACCCTTCGTGGCCCGTGCGAGTGCCCAGGGATGCCCAGTCAGTCTCGCTCTGCCTTTGAAGTGCCTGGAGTTGGGAGAGACTTTCGTCTGTGTCTAGGCCGCGACATTCCGATACTGCCTAAGAACCCGCGGGCCACAGAGAGGGAGATCTACAAAGCACGCGTGGAGGCACCTCTAACGTAGTTTAAGCATGCTCGCGAGGGCCTCTTGCATGTGTTTTTCCGTGCAGGAAGTCTGGGTGATGCCTGAACGACTTCGCCCAGAGACCTTGCCACCAGCAGGGCAACAGAAGGCAGGGCTGCGGCAAGCGAGCATTTTGAATCGAGATGCGGTGAGCATGGTGAGCCTGCTACTGTACACGTTTTGCGGCTGGCGGCCAAGGAGCGGCGCATGGGCAAGCGGATGGTTTCCGAAAACACGAACACCCTCAGCCCTGCGCCAAGTGAGGGCTGACTTTCGAACAAGTTTTCCGAAGCATGGTCTCCCGGGCTCAGCTTGCAACGCGCTCCTTAGTATGTAGGTCCGTGATCGAAACACATTTGGGGCCTTTCCTCTTTCATTGGCACTGCAAGCTCCCCATTTTCCTACCGAGCCCTCCAAACCATCTAAGGCCATGTGGATACCTTGATTTGGGGCTCAGACATTGACAAGCCTGCAGCTCAGCCTTCTGCACATGTTCCGGAGGCCTTAGCTGGGGCCGGTACTGTGAGGAGTGACGGACTTCTCAAGCAATGCGACTCCGAGATTTACCGGGGTGCTGCCGGCCTGAATGCAAAGGCTCGTTTCAAGCCCGGCCCGGGCTGAAACCTCTCGCCTCGGCAGACGCAGGCAGAGCGCACTCCGATCTACGGCTACATCCCTCCCGTCTGTTACCGAACCTTCGGCCCCGTCGGCGGCTTTGTGGCAGTGCTGTGTCTCGGAGTGCGTGGGCTCTGAAGTATCCGCAGGAAGGGCCCGTTCGTTTCCAGTGAGCGGTTTATTCCGCAGGGGTTAGATCCGATGATAGAGTGTGCGAGAATCAGGTACCATAATTAACAACAATTA
This sequence comes from Symbiodinium necroappetens, assembly GCA_905231915.1. Taxonomy (NCBI): domain Eukaryota; class Dinophyceae; order Suessiales; family Symbiodiniaceae; genus Symbiodinium; species Symbiodinium necroappetens. The sequence continues at coordinate 26,030 of CAJNJA010033363.1, forward strand.
TGCCCATGATTTGTTTCTCAGTGCCTGCCTGCCTTTAATCCATGCCACGGTTAGCAATTAGCCAAGTCTCAGCTCAGCAATTGCCGAGGATGAGAGGGAGATTCCCCCCGAATGGGGGCGAAGCATAATTTGGTCCTGCAGCCAGAACAGACGCGTTTTCGATGATTTTGGATTGCCTCTAGTTGTCGCTTGTATTTTGCATCGTCAGGCCTGTGGTGATGTTGTTGTTGCCTCTGGGCTCAAGAGAATACCACCTAACGCCTCTTTGCTGGTTCGCTTCGCCGTGACCTTTTTGAAGCGGGTCCTCGTGTTGGCTCGGACCCTCAGCAGCTCCAGGTTCCTGCTTCCTCTCTCTGTCGCCTCGAGCTCCCGAGTCTCGAGGCACCATCTCGCCCTTTGACGCCGTGCCCGCGCTGGTCGAGCGCCCCAGGCGCTGTTGGCCCTCCTGCGGTCGCCGCAAGGCACCCGACTGCGAGCGGAACGATGCGGCTTGTCGAGTCACTGAAAAGCCCGGCTCGATGAATTCGGAGGCTTCGCCAGAGATGGGCACCCCAGAATGGGGCGCTGATGTCGGAGCCACAGAGAAAGGCCGCAACAATCGAGGCCCCCGCCAAGCCTGCCAAAACTACCCCCTAAGTATGCTGTTCCGTCGCCGACAGCTGCTTAGTCTGAACGTCGGGACTTGGGGTTAGGGCCCTTTGGAGAGGGCCGTTTGATGAGAGGACAGGCTTGTTCCAAGGCCGGTGGCGGTCCGCCATCTCCAGAGGGCTCGAAGCTTGGCCGAGGCCACAGGCGACAGGCGGCTCAGTGCTTCCGCTGTGACTCCGCTGTATTCACTCAAACTCTCTCGTTTCGCATCTCCGGGAAAGGTCGTGGGGGCAACAGTCCACCACAGCGAGCAGTGGCCTCGGCTGCTCCAAGTTCGCGAGCCGGAGTGAGAGGTTTCAACGCTGTTGCCGAGGCTTTGATGACCAGCCCGCGAGGTATGAGAGGCACTGCGGGGCAAGGGGCAAGTGCTGGGCAAGTGCAGTACCTGGCTTTGGGTCCCTCGGTGACCAGGCCGAGGAGGCCCTGGGCGGCGCACATCAGAAACAAATGACTTGCTGGAAGAGGCCGGGACGGCAGTGTCGCGGGCTGCAGTGTCGCTTGATGCTGGCAGGTTCCAGAGATGGAGCAGTACAGCAAAGAGAACTTACCTCCGGATCGCAACTCAGAGCTTTACGTTGGGTGCAGCTTTCGTCAGGCGGTAGAATGAAATTACATCAGGCTTCAGAGCATGAGATTGAGTTCATAGTGCCGCATGCCGCCTCTTTTCCGAGTGGTGAAGCGGTAGCCTCAGCGGGCCCGACAAAAGCTCGACTTGGAAGCTGCCAATCTACACTCGAAAATGCTCCCCGGTCCGCAGAAAGTGCGATCGCCACCGCTGATGGTGCGAAATTTCAGATTTAGGCTGGTCGCCATTTCTGATATCGCAAGCGCAGAGGTTGCGTGTGTGAGTGTGTGTTATATCTCGAAACCTTGCAGGATACTGTGCTTTCCATCGGGAACGTCGAGTGCTGGTGGAACTGCGGCCAGCTCCTTACATTCGGCATTTCCTGTCAATGCTGTCAACCGTCTGACGGAGTTTCGAGGTCAGTGCATTCGTGGAGGCCGATCCTCCGGAAGGCGCAGACTTCGACAACGATGGCCTTTGCGCTGCTCCGCTGTCCTCGAAAAGCAGCTGAAAGACACCAGGTCTTGATCCGCGGTGGATCTTCCAAGGTGTCAAATACCAGGCTCGGAGCATACCAAAGCCACATCGGCTCCACATGAGATTTCTGCAGGTCGCACTCGTGAACTGGCTTGACTATCGCAGAACTATAGTCAAGGCACTGGCCCACCCTTCTCTGAGTATTCCTGTCTTGCGCCCTGTTGCAGAGCGACACGTGGAGTTTCTCCAAGGCAGGCACGTTGTCAGAGAGTCAATATGGATTCGATCTGTCTTCCAATCAGGATGGAATTGATAGAGGTTGGCACGACATGGTGAGGACTGGGAGTTGGGAGTAGGGCTGTCGAAGCTCCGAGCCTGATCCTGGCGCATCCGAAATGACGCAGCGGGGGCCGCGGGGCTTCGGCGACGGCACGGGGCTTTGCCGATGACATGGGTCGTCGACATGGAAGACTTGCGGTGCTGAGACAGTGGCAGTGCGATTGTTCAGTTTGGTGCAGAAAACATGGCCTCTCGCCCCGTTCTGCATTGCGGCTTGCAGGACGTCTGAGTTGTCTCAGGACACCGGCTGGTTAGGCTGGAGCTGAAGCCTGATTGTCCTAGGCACTTGTAGAACAGCACAACGTGGATCATGTCCGGCACAAACCTGGTGTTTCATGCAAAATGCTGATGCCAGGCCCACGTGACAGCCTTTGCTTCCGAGCATGTGTTTGTGTTCGACAGGCGAGATGTGTTCGCGAAGTAGGAGACGTGGTGAGTATGGCCAGCTTATTGCTTCTTGGATCTCTTGCAGGCTGACAGTGTCCAAGCTGGTCAAGACTTCAACTGTAGGCGGGAAGAGTTTCGAAATATCGAATCGGAATTAGCTGTGCGATGCTGGCTACATGCGTCAAAAGCCGCGGAAGACGTCAGGAAAGAAACCGGATATGTCGGCCTGATGAACCACGGCGCAACGTTTGCCTTGCAAGTTTAGAGCCAGAGAAGGGAAGCTCGTAGTGCATTCCGGCCAGGTGCTACATGAACGGTTTGCTGCAAAGCCTCTTCCATGCCGGAGAGTTCAGGCATCGACTTCCTTCTGTGTTTTTTCAACCGACCCCTGGATGCGGGCTCAGGCGAATCGTTTACTCCATTGAATGCGAGAAGGAGGAGAAGGCCTCAGAGCATTCGGAGGCATTCTTCGATTCTTTTGCTTCGGTGTTCTGCTGCTTAAGGAAGATGCGCCGATGGAGAAAGCAGGCGACACCGATGCAGAAGGCTTGACTGCTAGCCTGAACATGATGTCGACCGTTTTCAGCTTACTAGTCTTATCTATTGCAATGGCTCAGGAGATGTCTCCCTGATCCAGGCTGGGCAGTATAAGTGCATGCTGGAGGTTTGAAGGTTGAACCAATCAATATCTAGACTCGTCCAGGCCTTGCAGAATGTCTTCTACAGACTGCAGACCTCCGAGCAGGCACACACATGTTGAGCAATACCGAGGTTGAGTAGCTGCAAGGATCTGCAAAATTAGATCGGTTCTGTATTAGAAACAGCTCTTCCTTGTTCGTGGTGCCTGCGAGGCTGTCAACTGCAAGGAGTTGATGAAGTCTTTCGGCTGGGACACCACCGATGCATTCACCCAGCACGATGCGCAGGCCGCTGGTTGTGCGGAAGGGTAAGAAAATGAAAGAGACCTTCCTGAGAATGAATAAAGGCGCAAAGGAGTGTGAGAACAGTGTGGCCAGGAGCTGAACAGGATCTTGTGCGATCGACTGGAGGCCGCATCCGACAGCACCCGTGAATTCGCATCTGGGAGCACTTTCCCGGAGTTCGTGGTGCAGGAGCAGATGAAAGGTACTCCAATGGATGGTTCCATCAAGAGGCTCGTGCTAAAATCGTCAGTCCTCTTTCTGCCTACCCTCCTGCTGAGTCTGCTCATATTTGAGTCGAGAGGCTCTTCGAAGGCGAGATGGAAAATTACATCGAGTGCCTAGATGTGGCTAGGTTGCATCGAGAGATCAGCAGGTTTTGAGGTGCAGGAGGCGAATAAGTCCTGTGGTATTGAGGTTTTTCAGGACTTCCACAGGAGCAGTGGGCACTTGGTGTTTGGGTTTTAGGGGCGGTTTAGGAGGTATGTGATGAAGATGAAGCTCCACCGATATGTCGTGGTGATACCTGGGTAAGGATGCAATGTAGCATAATGTAAGCAGGGCTTGATCCCTAGTGCATTTATCGGGTTAAACGCCCGATTTCATTTGGGATTTGGTGGAATCAGCTTCAGAGGGACAGTGCAGGTGTGCTTGGAGCTGTGTTTAGGCTCAGGTTTTGAGGCTCTGGTGGGAGGGTGTGGGAGGCTTCAGATTTCGGGGCTTACGAGCTTGAGGCTTTAAGGGATTAGGGTTGAGAGCTTGCACGGGTTTTGGTTTTGCACCTTCTCGTCCTCAAACTCTAGATTTTGTTGGGGTGTGAGGGTCACGGTCCGGGCTTTGGCGTTCAGAGCTTCTGCCTTTAGGTGTAGCGCATTGGGCTGTGCGTTGGGATCAGGAATCCGTGCTTGCAGTAAAGATCCGGTGCTTGGTGTTTGCTTAGATCCGGTGCTCCCATGAAACCTTGTGGTGCCGGGCAAAAGGGTTAGGATCCTTTGCGGTTCGCATGTCGACCCAGGTCGACTACACCTCCAAACGCCGCGAAACGCCGGGAGTCTCGGTCGCTTCTGGCCCTCGCTGGCGAGTGAACAAGACTAAGGTTTTATGACATTCAGCTGAACATCAAGAGCGAGAAGGGGAATGACCTCCAGACCATAGAGGATCAGTTTGCTAGATCAGGCCAGTGGCAAGGCTGGTCGCTTCTCCTGTTGGTTATCCAGGAGTCCATGAAAGAGTTCACTGCGGATGAGATGCTTGACGGTGACAACCTTTACGAGGCTGCTGGGATTGAAGCCGCAGTCGACAGTGGATGCATGGTGTCATAATTTGTCATGGCACAGAGAGACCTCCTAGGCTGAAGGCTACGGAAAGCAGCGTGCAAAGAAGGTGCAGCCTGCGCAAGATGCGGCAAGCTTACGGGGCCGTGTTCAGCCCGTCACTGCTCAGGGCATCCGGTTCGTGCAGTTCCCTCCGGTCCTGAACCTGCAGCTGAAGCGCTTCCACTTTGACATGGAACGCATGGACATGGTGGGCAGCAGCACCTCGTGCAGTCCAGCTCTGTCATCCTGGTGCCGTCAGGTAAAACTCAACAGCCGCTTTGAGTTCCCACGACGCCTCGATCTCTCCCAGTTTGCACCTGGCGCCGGGTCTGGAGCTTACCAAAGATGTTGGTGTTCCTGCCGCAAGAGCTATGACTCTGAGGCATTATCTGCTACACTCCGTCGTTGTCCACAGTGGTGATGTCAACAGCCGATGTCTGAGACGCTCCAAAAGAAATGACTCAGTAGGACTCGCCGAAGCCTCGACGCAGGCGGTCACTACTACGCCTACATCCGGCCAGCGACCGAGGTCAAAAAAGCGCTCTCGGCTCCCTCCAAAAGTGTTTTCATGCAGTCCGCTGCAACGCAAGATGCAAGGCCAAACTTGGACGAGCGATGGGTGAAGTTTGATGACGACAATGCAGCTTGACGAGAGATGTCCGGCAGCCCACCAAGTCAGGAACCTTTTGAACTTCAGGTTACGCCCTGCAGCGATTTTGCGGCGGTCGAAGACAACTTTGGGGGCATCTCAGCTCAATCTGGGTGACGACCATGACCATGCTGACCATTAGCGGCTTACATTCATGCTGCGACATGGTGGTTGTTCGTGCCAGGAAGCGACCCCAATGCCTTCAACTATTTCGATCGTAGCCCATCTGAGCTCAAGAGTGTGCAAACCTCAGCTGTTCAGTGATTCCTGGCTGGCTCTCGTTGAGCACTCCAGCCTGGCATACAGCCCTGTTTGCAGATGCAATGGCCGAGCCGTCCCCGGATCCACAACGCGTGCTCCACGTTAGTCTGTGTGCACCGTACAGTCCGTGGTGGTGCTGCAGGCACAGAGTTTTGGTATCTCCTTCGCAGGTACATCCTTGTCTACATCCGCGAGGACTGTGCGGAGGATGTCTTGCGCATCCCTGATCCGATGCAGGCGCTCGTTCTGCAGCTCACGATACAATGGCCACCGTGGCATAAATCCGATGTCTCACAGGTGAACAGCCGGATGGTGGAGAGGTGTAATGCCGAGGCGCCTTGTCCTGGCTTGTGCGGAACGGATTTGGGATGCAGCCAAAATATGCAGCGGCATTTCCCCGTGTGAACCGCTAGGACAGACAATGCAGGAACAATGGGCTACTGTTAGTTGGTACCATTTGTCGACTGTTCGAGTCAAAAAGTTCCAGACGAGACAGCGAATGGCAAGGAATGAAGCAAGAACATGGAGCCAGGCGTTCGATCATATTTAGTGGCACTGACGCAGCGCAGAGCTGACAACAGTCTAAGGCGAATGGTCAGAAGTGGTCTTTTGTAAACCTGCCCACGGTGCACACCGGCTTGGGAGAGGTACGATTGCAAGAGCAGCGACGGCGTGAGAAGCTGGAGCTGCAGACAAAGATCAGGAGCGGGCATGTTTGCGACTCTCTCACGGTAAGCTACATGACGCTGCCTTAATCTCAGGCGATCTGTTCTGTTTCAGGTGGGTTTGCTTGCAAAGCGTGGTTCAGGTCGTGCTCAATCGGAACTCTACAAGCATGGAGTTGCAGCACCTTTAATCACCACCGAAGTATGTTGGGAACAGCATTTGCCTCTGTGAGACCACCACTAGCTGCTAGCTGCTAGGCCGTCAGAAATCGGCATTGCTGGAAGTGGCCTACTGCTGGTTGGTAGCTACAGACGCCGAAGTTCAAACCTGCAAGTGCACCTTTCAGGATAAACCTGATCTTCGAGAATGATTTGTCGAGACCTCAGACAGATTCTCCGTTCGGGTGCTGGTGGCATCATGTGGCGTCAGGTGTTCAATGACCGGCTTCTGGGACCACACCAGCATTCCAACGGGGTCGGGGCCCCTCGGGGTTTTTGGGGGCCTTCGGTGTGCCCCTCTTTGCCCGATTCGTCGAAAGGCAGTCCTTCAAGATGAACCGGGATCAGTTCGTTAAGGAGACGAGTCGGAGACGAGCTGAAGCCAAGCTGTGGCGCTGTGGAGACCGCATGTGACCGGACAGGACCTGCTCTCGCACGCAGAAGAGATTCTGCAGGCCGCAGCAGAAGCCTTCTTGTCTCAGATTTGGTTGGACTGATACCGGTGTTGCCGAAGGTGAATGCGAATCACCTGGCTTTGTTTGCTCTTCACCTCCGATCGAACCCGCGACAGGCTGCGTGGCGGAGACGTGATATCTGTGATGTGCACCGCCCTGCAGGTGAGGTTCGAGTTCATGCCGCATTTCAAGACCCTCAGGAACGGGTTCACGTAAGAAGTCTTCGCAAAGCAAGCAAACAAAGCTTAAGCTTCTTCCGGCGGCGTCCAGGACGCAGATACCGCCCGTCACATCACCTCACTACGAGCCTTTCAAAGCAAGAAGCCTGCTGTTCGTCCTATGGTCGCTGTCGAGTCCAAAGCTGGTTCGCGATGCTTGAGGGAGGCAGTTTTGGAAACGCTTGGAGCTGAGGACTCGCAAGATCCTTGCATCACCGTTCTTTGTGCACGATGCTTGGAAAGCCAATCTGCGCAGCGTATGCCAATGTATGCATTTTGCCATCGGTATCTGGTCAGGTGGCTGCAAGAGGCCACAATGTTGGTCCACCTCCGCTAAGGTTGGATGCACAGCTAGGTGCTTCCTAGTATGTTCACGCATACCGTGGCGAAACTTTCGTTTCCTGATAAAGCATGCAACAGCTTGAAGGCTAGAGACATCGTGCATGTAGTGCAGAAATGCGTAGCGTACTGGCAGGTGGCAAAATGAGTCTGCCGAGCCTGAAGAGTTGGTAAGGCACACCCCGTCCCAGAGCCACAAGTGGACCATCTCATGGTCGAGTCATGATTGATCTAAGTTTGTAACGGCAGGTGGGACGATCAACAAGTGATTATGCGAGGGCCACATTCAGAAGCATATGGAGCGAGTGCAGTACAGCGAGGTGTGACTGAAAAGATTCAACATTGAGGCTTGTGGTGAAGTATTTTTGCATCCAAAGACGAAAGCTTGTCACTTTGGGCTGCCGCTTGGCATGGCTATCCATAGCGTACTGACAAGGCACAGTGCCAAGTCCCAGCCAAGCAAGGCTTCTACATGCCGCTGAACGACCCTCTGATCAGCATGGCACCGGAACCTACTAGGGTCTTGGGATCCCAGGGCTGCAGAATCTGATTGCAGACCGCGGCCAAGGTCAAGAGCAACTGGGTGACTGAGAGGTTACAGCGTTTTTTGGACAGTCAGGAGGCATTGATTGGTGGTGGGACACAGGAAGCATCAAAGGGTTCAGCTCGGCACAGCATCTGCAGGTGGCGCCACTTCCACCCCAATTGCAATCGGCTGGAGAGGCCACTGCACAGAGGCTTTCTGGAGCTTTGGGCTTGGGCGGCCTGCAAGGATGGCACGAAGCTTGAAACAGCATGGGAATGCTGGGAAGAGTACACAGAGCAGCAACCCCAGCTTTAAAAGCACCCTTGAGACTTCAGACTTCAGGCTCAAGCGTCCTGAGGCGTGACATACAAAGAAGAAGTGCCAAAAAGTCGGCTAAGATGGAGCGGTTCATGCTGCAGACTCAGTACGTATCAGAGCTTCTGAACATGTTGCATTGCATTGCACCCAAAATCACGAGGTGCGGTGACATCATCGTCTGGCAGCAATCTTCGCCCTCTGCACCGCCGGAGGTGGCCGGTGAGGCCCCACAAGGGTACAGTTCAGCGGAGCGAGCGTCCACATATGCTGCGGCCTCCGACGTCCCTCTCTCCTCATCTCAGGTGGGCTCCCCTCCACAGACAGGTCACAACGTTCAATCATGGGTTACTGCGTGCAAACTAAAGAAACGGTGACAACATAAGCTTTAGGATAGAGCTGGAAAGAATGTTTCGGCGGTCGCTTGAAATGCGCTCTGGACGCATGAAAGAACTGCAAATCCCACAAGCGACTCTTCGTCTTGACGTGCATGCCCGACATCGAGGTAAAAGATAAGCCGATACCTCACATCCGTGACGACTGCTCTCATGCACGTCCGCAGGTTCCCTTGCGCCTGGCTGAATTGATCAGCTTGAGCGAATTTCCTCACGTTCTCGGCCCCCATTGGCTTTAATTTCTTCATGTTCCGGCTCCCATGGGCGTGATTTTCGACATTTTATCAAAGTCCGCCTCCTTAGTGAGACATGAGCGTACTTGCAACGTGGTTGATTGAGTGTCGTGTTTGTTCATGACGGGTGCGATTTCAGCAAATCTTCGATAATACCACCTTCCACAACCCTCAAATTGTGTGACTAGACTCGGCCAGTGTGTCAGGTTGCACTTACTGACCACACTTCAACAGGACATAAAAACCAGTATCATGGTGGGCTGGCTGAGCTTTGCTCCCTCAACTATTCAAGTACAATGAAGATTTCGACATGTTGTTTGGAACAGTCTGGAACACAATGCTGCATGTACTGGGCTACCAATCGTTGAAAGTTGTGTGCGGGCGCTGAACAAGGTGGCTGCGACCAAATGCACAGCATTTGCGTGCGTTTTTAAGTCTTTGGCCTGACTCTGGCTTTTTATTGTCATCTTATCACGTGGAGCGCTCCCTCTCGCTCAAGCGCATGAGGTTGCATTCATCCACACCGTCCCACATGTGCGTGCTTTCACCCGTAGCCGTAGACGCAGAGGAAGAGAGACAAGCACCGTCTGCGTGTCATGATTGCGCTGTGAGTTGGCGACCTGCAGGAAAGTCCAATGCAGCCAGGGCAGGTGAGAGCCGCTGCCTTGCAAAGCTGATACCAGTACGACGGATTTGAGTCACAGGTGGCGCCCACGTACCCGGTCAACAACGTCTTTGATTTGCTTGCAGTTTGGCCGATGTTGAGCAATTTTCTGTGCATGTGTATTGCAGTTTGCCATCAAGCCTCCTCCACCTTATAATCGTGATATTGAGTGTGGCAGGAACACCAGCTGAATTCCATTGAAGTGCAAGTGACGCTGGTTGATCGCAAGCAGGCTGCTACGTACATTTTTCCCACGCACTTCCATGTGGCAGGTTTTGATAGTTTGCGTTTTATTTGCATTCTTGTGCTCTTTCAGCCTCTTTGCATCGATGGCGTCGTCATGAACGGTCATTGGGGGGCATACCGGCCCAGAGCTTGGCGGTCGACGAAAAGCTTGTTCTCAAAGTTCGTGCTGTAGCAAGGCCTGCAACAGCGCAGGTGGCTGCAAAGAAGATTCACGTTGAACCTTACTATACATGACGCATCATCTCTGCATTGCCAGGTTCAGGAGGGAGTCCGGGAGGAGAAGCCAGAGGCTTGAAGCTGGTACACCGGATGGTACAGGCGAGTACTGCATGTTGGGCAGGACATCGCTCTTTCCAAAAGTCCAGCGAGCTTCTCGACTGCCGTGACCAAGGAGATTCTGAGCTGCAGCCTTCTGCAGCTTTTCGGTTTCAAACTGCGCTGCGCAGGAGCTCCAAATGGATCTGCGGTGGACCCAAAGCCACGTAACAGGCCTGACAGCGGTTTGTGCTGTTTCCTGCAGATGTTGTGGATGTGATCATCTTGACAGGAATCATTGCACAAGCCTTTGACCTGAAGTCAGTCATGCCGGGGGCCCCGGCATCCAACACGAATTGGAGCCTTGTGGCGTTGTTCGAATGTCTACAGGACGCCAGCGTCGACTTCTTCCCCGGACCATGAGACCTACTTGTGGTCTGGTCCCTGGATCTTCGAGTGACGGCTAAACGCTGGAGATCCTCCCTGCCCGCAGGCTTTTCCAGTCCCCGCCATCGAATGGAGAGGACTGAGGGAGGGAGGGAGGGAGGGAGGGAGGGATGTGCCGCTGTGAAAATTGTCACGCGTTAGTGCGTGGCCGCGACAGAGAACCCTCCTGTGGAGAAGCGAGAAGTTTTACAAGCAGCCAAAGATCACGACCGACCGATTCACAGGTCCTTGCGCCATGGTCCTGCAACCCTTGTATTTATGATGGAAATTCATGGCAGAAGGAAGCAGAGGCACCCAGCAGAAGAGATGGAGCAAGTGGGCGGCAGAACCTGGAGTATACACCCACACTGTGTGTTCCGGGAACGCTGTCGCATTTCAGCAGCGAAAGACAAGCACAGCCAGCAGCATGTCAATCGCAATCACATAGTGCCATGTCGTCTCTGAGTCCTGTGCAAGGAGCCGATCAGCACGAGCATACACGCTCGATCCACGCTGAAGGCCAACAAAATGCTGGGTGTGTCTCTATGCGTGTTCATCCACTTACATCGCGAAGGACATTCAGCGGTATGCTCCATATGTGTCACCAGCAGGAGGCACTGTGTTCGTGCAGGAGATAGTGCACTAAGCGGCACAGCAAAGCCGATGCAAATCAGGCTTCAGACATCCCGGCTGTCGTTTCACCGCCAGGCAAGAAACCGCTGAACCTCCATGCGGTCGAGATGCCGTATCACGCAGGCAACTTGACCTTTGAACCCGATGTTGCGGATAGACTGTCGCGACACAGTGCATGTCTTGCAAAGCCCATGCTAGTAGCCACTGCTGACAGGAGCTGACGGTTTAGATTCCAACTTGTGGGCCTTCGGCGTGCGCTTTTTCGACTCGGCGGTCCGAGAGGTGCGAAAGATCGCAGCATCTGCTGAGTTTTTCTGAATCTCTTACTGTCCGAATCACAGGTTGGGAGCGCAATTTGTTATGTGAACCCTGGCAGTGGCACAGTGGAGGTGCTTCGTCGGCATGTGCAAACTAGCAGCGTTATGACAGAGAAATCACCTGAGGACTTGCTCAGAGCAGCCGAGCCCCTTATCGAGCCTGTCGGAGCCTTTCTTGTACGTCTTTCCGTCAGCTCTTCACCGCGACTCGGGCGGCTGAGGAGTGGAAGATTTCGGGTCCGCTACGTGCAATGGAGGTCATCGACGGCATGGCAACACTCTGGAGGAGCGGAGCCTGGCGGAGCTTACGAGCTGTTTCTTGCGGACTCGCCCTGTTGAGGCCCACAGAGCCTCTGCGCAGTCTTCATTGCTATGGCAAGTACAACGTGCTTTACCACGCAGTGCGCATCGAGGCAGCCCTGCTTGGGACGCGGCGGGCTTGGCCATTGCACAGCTTTCGCAAACCAGGCAGATCCTGACACGGCCACGATGTCGCCGGACTGCTTCCGCGATGTGTGTCAAATGATATCTCAATCTCCAGCGGCTTAGAGATGTCGAGCTCTTGCAGGATGACAGACTCATTGAGGTGTACCACTGTGACCGCTCAAGCCAGCAGGCAAGAGACATCAGACTTCGTCCAGAGAAGCCCAGCATGTGAACAATTTGAGATGCTGCTTCGACTTCTCTTGCAGCACCTGCCAAAGACCCTTACCCTTGCCTTGTCGCGCGAGCCCCCGTCGCAAGCTGGATTTTGAAAACCGAAGCAGTTGAGCAGCTTGGAGACGGGACCTTACAGCGCCCTATGCACTTGCTAGCAAAACGATTCTTGCACAACTCAGACTTACAACTTTGAATGTTCTTTCCCAGCGGCACGAGACGCCCAAGAAGGAGACATGTTATGAGTTACGGGAAATTTCGCTGGACTTACGGCTTTCACCCTTTTCGGACCCTCCAAAGCTCCAGCTGTGTCTCCCTCTCCCTCTCCCTCTCTCTCTCTCTCTCTCTCTCTCTCTCTCTCTCTCTCTCTTTGCTACGGAGACGCTGTTCATGGATCATTACCCCCATGTGCCACCGTTGCCGTCTGTTGAGAGGCTTTTGGTCAACCTCTGTTTCTTCCGGCCGTTGTCACCTCAGTCATGGTGTGACCTGTTTTTGTTTGGTGGTGCGTCACCATCACATGTTGTGGGGTTTCGTGATATCTGCTCAGGCGCCTGGCGAGAAAGCTGGCACCTTCAAGAATCGATGTAAGGAAGCAAGGGGGGTGGTGCTGCACGGTTCAGGGCATTCGTACCGGGGCGCATGCTGAAAAGCCACAATTCCGCAAGAAAGGAGCGACTTGGAGTGCCAGAGAACGAGTTCAAGACCTGGAGGCATGCTGGCTGCAAGTGCTTCAGCCCCAGTCCAGATCCGTTTGTCGTTAAGGTTGGTCCGGACTGGGCAGAGGCTGGACGCATTGAGAGCGGGTGCTCTTTGGCAAATCTCCTATCTTACGAACAGGGCGGGGCGGCAGCATCTGAAAGATGACGACCCGCTGGATTCAGAGTCCGGCCTGGACAACAGGCAGACATCGCGTTGTGTACTGTCGTCTTGCAGAGCAGTCTGGACATGTCTGGACAGTCTTGGTAGAAGGATTTGCCTTGAGCACGTGCACCCGAATCCCAGCTGATGCCTCGGAGCCATCGCGATGGGGAAAGTGCTTGTGACGTCGACGCGGCTGAGGTTACGCCAGAACATCAAGGTACAACAAGCCTCTGACAATCAAGTGAGAGCAGGTTCTCTGTAAATAGCAGACGTGGAGAGCACTGCCTGAAGTTCGAAAGAGCACTTTGCGCAAATGCTATCCTCGACAGTCTGTGCTACAGGCGGCGTGATCCCAATCCCTCCAGTCATCTTACCGAAAAAAGTGGTTTGGACCTGGTGTAGTGTAAAAAGACAGCTAACTGCGCACACAGGTCTGACCAGGTCTGACTGGATTGTGTCGCTTCCGTGGCCTCTCGGGGCCAATAACACCAAAAGAAGCGAAGCCTGTGAGACTGACCAAAAGAAAGGCGCTGAAGGACCCAGCGCGAGGTTGGCGAAGTTTCGAGGCTTTCTGCTTCACTTCATGGCTGAAGGCTAGACCAGAGGCTGCACTTTGCACTCGCTTCCTGCTCAAATCGACAGCGGAGTGCATTGCCTAACAGGCTGTTGAAACTCTGCTTTTTCGCAAGTCTAGTCACATTAAGTAAGCAGATGGTAGTAAAGCAGCATTCGATTTGATTTTAACGTTACCTCAAGTACGGAAGCAGACGGAAGCCCCTCGGCACGATCGGGAGGCCGAAAAATTGCACAGGCGAGGTGCTGCCGAATGTGCCACAGCCTTCCTGGAGTATCGTGCTAGGCGTGCTAGGTGTGCTAGCAGCTAGTTCGCACGGTCCTTCAAAATCATCAAACGACTTTCTTTCTGTTGCCTGACGCAAGCTTCACCTGGATTCTTGCTTGTCACAGGCACCATCTCATCCACGCGTTTCATTGGTGTGGGCACTCAGCAGTTCGATGGCTTTGCTCTTGTGCCAACCTTGGCATGTCACCCAATCGGTGGCCTCCAAGGGATAATGATGCGGTTCGGAAGGACAGAACCTGGGCCGCAGCCGGTCAACCCGCCCCTCCAGCCCTGAAAACCCAAGGATTGTGGGTCTATGCGTTCTATGTGCTAAGGAGCCTGGAGCTATACCAGACGTGACCCAGACGGCCGCCCCTGGGACCGAAAGGGCCGAGAAGGCCAAGCCATGCACCAAAGCAGTCAGGAGATAGGAAGGTTTTGGAAGAAAGAAACAGATGGAAGATAGGAAGGAGAGGCCCCAGAAACGAAGCGCCGCAGGGAGCCGCAGTGCGAGCTAGGGTCGGTGCCTCGGAGCCTTGAAAGAGTGCCTTTAGGCTCAGACTCTTCGCCTCATGTTTGTAAAACCTTTCCGTACGTCGCTGCTCCACCGATGCACCTTTGGCAGCCTTTGATTTATAGAGCCCGCGGTGCGCACTCCGCTTGACCATCGCGACAGTGATTGCCATTCAGTCGGCATGGTTGTGCTGCGATCTTTTTGCTTGCAAGGCTCAAGCATATGGTCCGATCTCACCATGCGTGGGCGGGACATCGGGTCCTCCAGAGCACTCTCACTACACTCCCAGTCTTAGTACACCCCTCACACTGTGAGCGGAAATACTGCATGCAGGAATGAGGTCTTCTGCCCAGTGAACAGAGACAGATCAGCCGTGTGGCTTGCGAAGTAGGCTCATCTCCTACTGCACTACGGGTGGAGCCATGCAGGATGCGCTTCGCGATGCATGTGCAGCACCTTTGTTAGTGAGTGCAGGAGCAAACACGCAACAAGTGAAAGAAGAGCTTTTGCGAGCACAGGGCATCCGCAGAGGAGGCCTACAGATCGAGGTGCTTGGAGGTGCTGCCGACGGCTCGTTGTCGCAGGAGAGTCAAAGGGACCTCACCGAGTCCCAGCGCAGGGGAGGGAACTCACCGAATCCCAGATCGATCGGCACGTCCCGTCGCTAGTCCTGGAAGGATCTGAGACTCTCACCTGACTCCCAGTCACGGAAGCAGCGGCGGCAGAGGAGTTAGCCAGTAGAGGCTTGGTGGCACAGCCCGTGGGAGTAGCTGGGGACGGTCCCGAGGCTAAGCAATAGGAGCGGTACTGGGACCGACAGCCGCAGCTGCGTGCAACATGGTGGCAAACGCCGTGGCACAACATCTTGCTGCTGCACATACTGCAGAGCTGCAGCGTGTGGAGGAGAGACACCAGACTCAGAAAGAGCAGGCCGTGGAGCTAGCTAAGGACTTGACACAACAGAACCAGGACTTGAGAGGAAGCAGAACGCTTTGCTCCTAGCTGCAAAGCAAGCGGTACAGCCTCAAGACCACGGCCTGCTTTTTCTCAGTCTGGTGTCTCTCCTCCACACGATGTGTGTCCAAGATCCATCTCTATGCTTTCCGAACAGTTTCGTCGAATCGGGACTGTGCGCAGTGGGCCTATGACATGGTGCTCAAGCAGATGGCCGCAGAGCCCAATCCATGGTTTCGCTGGTCCCGGGGCAGGCCCTCTCAAGGCAACCTTCGCGTGTTACGGCATTTTCCAGGAGTGAAGTTCCAGACCATGTGTCTCATCCATTGGTTTATGCTGGATGCCCATGTCACTACACAGGTCCAAGAGACGCTCAACTATGAACAAAAACCCAGATACCCGCGAGGACGACCTGCTGTGAAACCTGAGAAAACTGAAAAGCTGCCAAAGGCTAAGGCTAAGACTAAGAGTGCTTCGAAGAAGCGCCCATCTGCTGTGCTGGACGTTCCGTGGGACATGGATTGCTAGCGAGTTCAACTGCTCCTGTGTCGGAGTCTCCCGCTGTCTTGCGAGGATTCTTCGTAGTATTCGCATCAAGCTTCAATTTTTGCGTCTGAAGGCTGCCGTAGAGGCCCTGTACTTTAAGAGTCGATGCGCTGTGTCCAAGGAAAACTCCAGGGAACAGCTGCTCTGTTCTCATCAAAACCTAATCCACCGCGTGCTCCGCATGTTGACCTCGCTTAGGCCTCCTGGCTGTTCGATGTGTTGGATGTTCTCATAGATCCTTTATCCCCGAAATGAGAAAATCAACGTACATAGTATTGGGAAAACGTCCCTGACATCCGAAACACCTTAAAACCAGGCAAATCCCCTGTGAAACACAGCCAAAATCATAAAATAACCTATGTCGTAGAGACAGCTCAGCTCAATGTCCAGAATTTGGCCAGCGGAACATTGCAAGGTTGCGTCATGCCGTGTACTGAGGTCAGCGAAGGATCCGGATCGGGTTCAGGGTCTGGTGGTTCAGGATCTGCCGGCAACAGTTGGGAACAGGCCTGTGAGAAGCATTGGTCCTCAATGATGGCGTGACTGGTGTGATAAGCAAATCAGGCCACGAGCTCCAGTGGTGGCAGTGGGCCTCAGCGTGGTGAAATCAGAGATGATAGCGGCTGCTAGCGAGCATTGGCCTGCTGCCCAGGTCATTCAATCTCCTACAAGGCTTTGGAAGTCCTCCAAAGTATTGCCGCAAGTGCCTCTGCTTGATTGTGTCGGTTCGAGGCATGAACTCTTGGAGAGTTTCGCTCAGCTGCATTGACGGTTTCTGAAGGCTCAGGAATTCGGGGAGACTGGCGCTGACAACTTGTTGACAATGCGCTCACAAGCATATGGCCTCCTGTGACTTTCGTCAGCTCGCACCGCAGTGACACGACAGGTGAGGAGTCGCCGTCACCGAAGCCGTCACCGAAGTCGCCATCAGCAGCAGCACTTCAGTTCGGCCGAGTTCTTATTCGGTTTTTCATGGAATAGGGCAGGGATTTTGCAACATCCTGGATGTTTTTGGCATCACTGGCCATGGACGATGCAGCTGTGTTTTTCCCTCCGGCTGTGGGATACCGGGGACTGTTCTACGTTTTTTGCAAATTGCAAGAGCATTCACGCCTCCTTGGACCAGGTCTTGCTGGGACCCTGAGCACAGCGGTTTCTCTCACACCGTTCTTTCCGGGCAGCAAAGGGGAAGGTGATAGCGGTCCCAGAACAGAGTTGAGCACTGTGCATGACGATGTTTGCCAGGGCTGCCCTTGCTGTTGACTTCTGCGGGACTAGTAGGTGCTTTGATCTTGAGCTCCAGGTCTGCCAGGCATTTGTTCCGAAGCACCAGGTCATGTCTTGGTTATCGGTTTGGAGAACCCACGTGCTTGTCCCGAATTTCCGGGGGTGAGGTCGATCGACCGCTGAAGAAGTAAGACCTGCAGCTGACTGCATGCGACCCAGACGGGCTGTGCTGTGCAGTGAAAAGGGCTGGTCGCCGCATATCCGAGGTGATGAGGACGAGGAGCAAGCCGCATCTGCCAGTGCGCGTGTCAGGCAGGTCCGCACGGAAGTGTGTCCCAAGCAAAAGATTGCCAGTGCTTTCAGGGCATTAGCATGTGAGCACACACTGCAACGAAGTTTCTAGAGAAAACCTCGACCGAACATCCATCTCGTGAAGCCGTCTTGATCTGAAGAGTGCCGTGGTCGCTAGGGCGGCGCCGTTCCTTGCATTGTCTTCAGTTCTCACTCAAGGTTTCTCTTTGTGTCCCTTCGCACGACGACTTCCTGAGACCAGTCTCGGCTCGAAGACCAGGCAGCCTGTGCCATCGCGGCCAAGACAAAACAAGCCCATCAAGTGAACAGCTGAAGGTGGATTGCAGAAAACAAGATGCCTGTATTTCAACCTCCGATCCAATGAAACGTGCTGTTTGTCTTAAAAACGGCAAGGTTGGCGGGAGGGCAAAGGTGCTTTCCGGGTGCTCCGATTGCGAAGCTTGCTTTGATCAGCCAATTCCGAACATGGTGATTCTCTTCTTGACCGCCGGGTTCTTTTTGAATTTGAACAGGTACGCACAGCTTCATGGTACATGTAGGATGGCTGGGTCAGCTTGCTGTGGAGTCCACTAGCTGACTCGCACTACTCGCCATGGTCGAGTGCTGTGCAAAGAAGCTTCATTAGTCGATAAATGCTAAGTACACCATGAAGCAAAAAAATCCGAGCAGTTGCTGCATCATGCTTGAAGCTTCAATTCGCGAGCTGGCAGGGCCAGCTGGCTGCTGATTTGGTGCCACGAGTGCCAAGCCTAGAGAGCAAGCCGTCAGCAGCTTTGTGCTTCAGTGGGAGATCCCTGGCAGTCAACACGCAGTGGTTGCAAGCATCGTGCAAGATGCCTTTATCTGATTGCTTTGATATCTGTACTTCTCCTTTGTATCTCTAGGGCTTACGTCTTGCTATTTCTGCTGCGCCATCTACACACATATGAAAATGCACATGCGGCACATGCGCAAAATATGGACACATAGTGCGTGTGTGTGTATATAATATAAATAAATAAATATATATATATAGATGTGTGTGTGTGTTGTTACATGCCTATGTGTGCGTGCGCACGCATAAGTTCTGCTGTGCGGGGGATTGACGAAGAAGCTGCACGAAGATGAGTTTCTCTCGAGATTCGAAGGTGGTGAGGCTTTGGATTTCCATGGACGCGGCGTCTCCGATTTGCGTTGTGGTGGGGCTTGTGAGAAGTCAGAAGCTGGCTCCGGGAGGGAATCGCACATCCGAAGTGCCATTGCAGCTGGGATTGCAACCGTTCAGTGCCAGCTGTCGATTCGAGTTCGCAGGGTGTGCTGACCCTTCGCTATTATCTTGTCGATTTTCTCCCTGGTCGCCGCGATTACATTCGCATTCAAGATCACAGTAGTGAAAACGGGGACGCAAGGGAAGTAGGCGTGCAATTCAAGGCAAAGATCAAGGAGTACATATATAATCCAACGAGAGCTCCTCAGACTACAGTGGGGTGATGGCTTGAACATCGGACACGTTGTATATCTTGACTACCGTGAAATGCCGCAATGCGTGCAACCCCGGATGTGATCGACTCAAGCGGGTGCGCACCTCACGCATCCCAACCGACGGGCCTTCCATCTTGGAGGAGCCGGCGCGGATTGCCATGTGGAGTTTGTGCGTCAGGGGCTTGGTGCTGCTACGCTTGGACCTGCAATGTAGGAGTCGCCTGCGGTTGCGGCAGTTGCTGCCAAACATGCCGGCGCCAACGATCCGACGACGGGTACTTCTAGGGCTTGGGTCCTGGTCGTGATGGCGAAGGGGTCTGATGCCCGTGACAGATGACAAGGTGGCCGTGTCTTGTGGGACGGCTTGAAGAAAGTGCTGAGCTTGTCTCTCGCGACGAACGCATCGGGTTTTCTCTCGGGGATCCATAGCTTTAGACGCGGTCGATGTACTGTGAGTGGCTCCGCAACCTGCGAGAGACGATCAGTGAACTCGTGGAAGTCGAATGTACGCAGTTGGTTGATTTTCAGTCGCCGAATCGTGTTACGCCAAACATCTCTCATGGGTGGCGCAATCTGGCGTTGTTTGAACTCATTGCCGGCATGAAGCAGCTGCTGGCGGAGACTCACTCGTAGAATCTGGCGGCGCCCTCGTATGACGGCGCCGACCATTTCACGCGGACAACCTTCAGGCCTGTGGTGGCATCCCTTCCTTGACGGAGTTCGTTTCCAAGAAGATGCAGCACGAGTCGCAGGTTTTGAAGGAGCATCCCAAGCTCAAGGAGGTCAAGGGCAAAAGGCCGAGGTGAAACTCCAGAGGAACACCGGAGCAAGACATAGACAAATTGGTGGCGTAGTGTTCTGCTGGGTGCAGTTGGGTGGGGCACCCCTTGTGTTTTCAATGATTATTCATGAGCTCGGGGTAGGAGATGTGATGTTTCCCTCTGCCGCTTCTGACACCTCCACAAAAACCAGGTCCAGGACTCAGTCGCGCCGTGGCGTGTCGTGTGCATGCCTTGACTTGTTACACAGATTATACTTGGCCACGCGATGGTTGTATGCGGCATGCATTTGAACCGCTGCGGTATATATGTGCTCAGGCATCTGCGCGACTTTATGGAAAAGGGCGGCCCGCCCTAACGACTGTGAACCGTGAAAAGGCCATGGGTCCAAAGTGTTTGTTGGAAAAATTCGTGCTGGTTGGTGACCTGCGGCGGGAATGGTCTGAGAAGGTGACCGCTATACAGACGCTTTTCCGGAACGGTTTGTGGGCCGGGATGTCCTTGTGACATAGTTCGCAGTGCGCAGCATTGGCAGCTCAGGTTGAGTGAGACAGAGAGACTGGCCCTGCTTCCGGAGACATGGCAGCTTCGTTGAGGAACCACACGCCGGGAAATCGGCGCTGCAGTCGTCCAGTTGGAGGATACCCATAACAAGTCATTCGCTGAAGCCCCTGACTCGATGATGGTTCCGAGTAGGTGGCACGCAAATGCTCATGGATCGTCTGGCCGACACTGGTGAACATTTCACACTCACGGAGCGCCGAACGCTGGTTTTGGCAGCTAGGCGCATGGCGAGAAACACTCACAGCAGACGTAAACTTCGTTTTATGATCGTTGTTAACATGCTGTTGGCAGCTGCTGTCACGAATGTACGTGGTACTAACTTGGCTTTGTTGCGCATTACCCAGCAGCTTAGCGCTCTCTGCTTGGTTGGGGATGTCCAACTTCGCGTGCGATGGGTGCCCAGTGAACTCAATGCCGTAGCAAGCCCACCAGTCGTGGTCTTCGAAACGAGCTGGAAACTTCGACCAGAGCCCTGCAGCCAGTAAGGTACCAGTGGTGTTCATGCGAGGGCCAGAAACATGTCAAGGCGGCGAATCCCAAGGACCGCGCTGGGCCGTCGAACAAGACAGTCAGCACGCCTGCGCCGCTCAGAAGTGTGACAGTGAGGCATGTTGTCAAGCTGGCCCAATCCAGCGAGCTGCCATTCCTGGGGACTAAGAGTGCTTCCTAAGCTTCGACAAGTTCAAGAGTTTTAGCAGCAAGCGGCGCGGGGTCGCCGAGCTCATGTCTTGAAGGGGCAACGTGGAACATAAAATCCTGTGTTGGTTTGAACCGGGTCTCCTTCTATTCAGGTCAGAAGCTGTCGGGGTAGACATCTGCGCGGTGACCTTCGCCTCTAAGGACTTGACAGGACTGCGATGCGACGAGCGACAGAGGGTCGCCATTGCCAACCGCAGCCTGTTTTTTCGCTGTCGGATACGAGGCGGCTGCGTGGTCTTGGTTGATCCTCTCCATCTTCCCAACCTTTTGTGCAAGCTCACGTTGCTCAACCTCCTGCCTACCCCCTTGATGTCCCACCTGCTTCAACTGACTAGCAGCCTGTGAGAGGAGCTCGGCCATGCGATCCAGCGTCGGTGTGTTGCTAGCCACGGCTTCGACTAACTGGAGACTGTGAAGCCGACCCGTGCGCACAACCAAACGTGAACGTGATTGAACAGGCGTGCCGTAGCTTTACACCAGGGTGCACCGAATCGGCAATAACTAGACGTCACCCAATGAGGGCGCACTGCGCAACCGTTTTATGCATCCCATTTCCTCTCCATGGTGATGCAGCAAAAGGTTGCTCCCCTGGCCACCTTACAGGCGCCACCAATGACAGGGTGTGCTGGAACAGAAGGCAAGAGCCCTCCTGCCTGATGAATGTCAACAGCAATGGAGGAGCCTGGAACGATGCCCATGACCTAATCTGTTCGTGGTCCACGACACGAACCGGTATGATCCTTGCAGGAAGAGGAGTTCTCCGTAAAGGATCGTTCACGTATATCATCATGAATTCCTCGTACCGCTTCAGACTCAGCAGGTAAGATGTAGTGGGAAACATCGCAGCAACGTGGACACCCTCGTAGCTGAAAGGCGTGTGCATTCCATGAGGAAAGGCCATTGCTTTGGGTTCGGTAGCAATCTCCAAAGGAGAGAAGCTACCCAGCCCACCGGCGCGGGTTCGCACTTCTGACTCCTCCAAAGGAGTGGTGCTTCCCCGCTTAGCCCTTCCACACATTCGTTGCTCCTTATAGTCGAGACCATTGTGAAGTCTCGTATATTAACGACTTTCACATGCACTGTCTTCAGGATCGCTGATTGCTCTCCCTACCTTAGCACTGGAATGAAGCTAGCTGCGAACATGGTCGGCAGATGACGCCCGCGCTTCAATGAATGCATCCACTCAAGCTGCACTTAGTTGCGAGTTTGGCACGATTGGAGAAAGGTTTGCGCAAGATGCTTTCAATGTCAGAAAAGTTTGAAATCACGCACCTACGCCCAGTAAATCTTCCTGTAGCATCGACACTGTCAGAGTTTGCCCTTTCTAACCTTGCTGCTTGAAACAAGAGCGTGTAATTCAGGCCACGACCAACATGAGCATGAGGACGATACCAAGAGAAAAATAGACGCGGGTAACTCCGCACACTTCTTCAAAAGGCGTTTGAGAGGTTTCAGAATCTTTCGTAAACGTTTGTCCCTTCGCCTGATCGCTAAAGCGCTGCCACAAAGAGCACAGACGTCTGAAGGTTGCTTCCGCATAATTTCTTGATTTGAGCCACAAGAGAATCCTCCTGGGCACCATCGCCCGGAGGTAGTGTGCTCGCGACGTGAGCACACCGCTTCGCAACCTGAGGGTCGTCAATGCCGCATGAACCGTTGCCTAAGCTCACAACGATCCTCTCGGCATCTCCCTGCTGTCATCGGCATGCACGTGCTTTGCCTGAGACTTTTCTGAAACTGAGGCACCAGCTTGGTATTCGCGGCAACGTACTCCCACTCTTTCTTGCAATACTTCACGAGAGAGTGTTCATCATGTCCTTGGACGAGTGTCCTTTGACGAGTATCCTTTGACCATGAGAGCATCCATCGATCTTGATGCTCTTCCACTTTGCGTCAGAATATAGCAATCGATACTGCGGAGCTGATCTGAGTCTCCGGCGGCACTTCCACAATCACCTAGGTCCCGGACCTCGCCGCAGGGAGGGCAATTCATTGGACGGCTCTAATACCTCTGCGCCGACGAAAATTGGCGAGATTGCCGAGTTCTGCCGGGATGTCTGCACATCGGCCAAGTACGAACACATGGCATCATCGACCTGTTTGCCAGTGCACAGCACATTCACCTGCAAATATGGGTCATATTCGGGTCCTGCTGCAGTCTTTGCCTGGAGGAAATTCGTTCCACCAGTTGTCGTCGTCAACTCCGATCAGAGACCAAGTGGTCACATCTTTTGGAGCATCAACGATCATGACATGAATGCACCATGTTCTTGTCACTGTCGTAAAAACTCGGATACCAAGCAGTTCTTGTTTTCCTGAAAGTCGACCACATGTGGTACGATAGCTTTGCCATAGCCTTGCAGTTCTCGTCGTTTGAGGGACATGTGTTCCCACACATCCTCGATCACCTTCGTCCATTTTGTGGCACCCGTGTACCGGATTCTTTGTGAATAGGGACGACAATTGAATCGAAGAGGTAAAGGTAAAGCCCTAGTACCCCCCATGGAGGGCGCGTGCAAGCGCGGCAACCGCCGCCCGTCATTCCGGCGCGGCAAGGCTCGCATAAAGCAACACCCATAAAGCGGGGATGGGGCACAGTCCTTAACCGAAGCTTCCGGTCGTAATCGGCCACGAACCGGATGAAATTGGAACGCAGCACGTTCGACATAGCGGTCCAACTTGACGGGCTGGTGCTGAATGGCAGCATGGTCCTCCGCCTGGTGCGACTGCTGGCGGATCCCGCAACATGCGCGGGAACTTGACAGCCAAGATGGGATCCACACTGTCGTGCTCCTGCAGCCCTTCCTTAATGGACAAACTTGTCCGATATAGCATCTGCGGCAATGTGGGAGTTTCCATGTAGGGGAAGCAAGGCACCTCGCCTTTGAACGAGTAAAGCTGTTTGCCCTTCTCATCCGCGCTTGGGGAATGAGTAGGCCGCAGCAAACCCATCATGAACCAATGAGGGCTGGCGGAAAATGTTGGTCAGCTGACGGACCTTGAACGATTTGGTATCTGTATATCCGCCGCCATCTTGGCAGTGACCTTATAGGCAAGTGACGCGTAACCTTCTTGGAAGATGGCATGCATCCAACCAATACTGATCCCGTGGGTACGCTCCAAATGGCACATGGCAGGATTCTGCCAGTCCGATCATGGTCTGGTTGTCATCGTAGAAGATGAAGTTGGGGTGTTGCCCCCGAACTGCTTCCACAACGTGATAGCAGGTAACCCCAATCGAGTCATGGCAGCTATAGCAAATGCAGCCGCGACAATCTCGGCTTCAGGTGTAGAGTGACTTAATAAGGACCCTTGCCTTTTGCTTAATCCCGGGAGGAAAGCGTGTATGTGGTCCTTGAGTGTTCATGTGAGCACCAGGGGTCGACTTCCGGCTCTCGCAACATCCGCATAATCCGCATCTGCAAACAGCCCGATAGATGAGGTCATGAAGCCGACATACTGGAGCAGCACACAGTAGCTTCATCAAGATACTGGCTGCCCGCGGTGCCAAAGCGCCGCGAGTAGCCCCGCTGACTTCCTCCTCCTCTGGGCACACGAGCAACTTCAATGTTGGATGGAAGTACAATGATGGCCATTCATCTCCGATTGGCTTAAGCCCGACCTTTTGTACTGCTGTGTGGCAATGTTGTTTCCACATGGTACCCGCATCCGGGTGTCCGTGCAGAGCTTTAACGAACCGACCTACAGGTCAACGGAATTTGTGCTTGTTGGCAGATGGATGCCACGCTTCATCAGGTAATTCCACCCAGCATGGTACTCCTGAGAATTTGTCCTGGGTGTAATAAGCCTGCATGGCGTCAGCCATCTGCACGTCGTTTCCAGATGAGCAACCACAATAAAGGCCCATCTCGGCGCATCAAAAATCGCCGACGAGTTGCCCAAGTCCTGAAAGAGCGCAGCCTCCATGTTTTGGTCCTTGACCTGTCCGCCGAGTAGTACTCCTCGCCATTTGAACTTGCATGCCGGATCATCTTCGTTCAATTGATAGTTCTTCCCGCAGATGAGTCCCTGCACACGTACCATGTGTGTCTTTTCGCCTTGCTTCTTTGCCTCAGATACCACGTCGTCATATTCATGCGTCTGTGAGATTTCGAAGACCTCTTGATCCCACAGTCCTTCCCAGTCTTTCATGAATGCTTCCATGGCTGTATAGGATTGCTGAGCATCTCTTTGTGTGAAGCCGGACGTGTGACCGTAATAAGCATTGAAACAGGATTTGATTTGAGGGTTCTTCACGTGATGTGTCTGAGGAACGGAAGTGGTACATGGCATGGCAGGGATCCAGTCTTCATTGAGGACCATATGAGCAGGCGCTGCTGGTGTGACGTCGCTTAAGAACTCCTCTTGAACGTACTGGTGTCGCAACCATCGGTACATTGAACATTGATCTGAACGTCAATCTCGTCACATTGAACTATCTTGGGAAAGATCACGTTGTCCAGCACCTTACTCATGGTTTTCCTCCCTACAGCGACGTTCTTCCTGTCTTTCTTAGCGGCTTTGGCTTTCTCTCTTCCCAAACCTCCGGAGAGTATAGGTTGGGAGCTGAAAGGGCCCTTGCTTGGCTTAGGCTCCCCTCTGTCAGCACGGTATTGCACATTGCCCGCCTTCGACACCTGTCTTCCTGTGTTGCAGTTGCCGTCACTTCCAATCTTGTACGGAACTCCTGTCTTGTCGATCTTGCACGCCTCGCCGTCGTCTCAGGTAGATTTAGATCTTGCCATCACCTTTGGTACCGCTGTGCCAATGTTCAATGTCCTCGGGAGCGAGCTGCAGCTCCTTCAAACGAATGATAATGGCACTAGGTTCCTCGTCATCATCCTTTGGGATGAGCCTTCCGGTTGGACCGACTTCGTCATGTGAATGACGGTCTGCGCCTCTGGCCATTGATTGGCGTAGTAGAAGATGATGGACGTTCATCATGTTCTCCGTCATGTCCAACGCGAGAATCAGATCGCCAATATCATCAATAGTGCGTTCAGAATCTTCCTCAAGATCAGGAGAGTACTCTTCTGCAAATTCGTCTCCTTCTGCCGGTTCTGGTGGATGGTTTCCTCTTGATGGTTTGTCATCGTCATCACCTTCGTCATTGTTTCCACCTGGTGGTCAATCGTCGTCGTCCTTATCCTTGAGCTCTTTTCCTCCAAGTTCGACGTTGTGCTTCAGCCCCTCGATTTTTCGTTCATCCGCTCATACTCGGATTTCAGAGGAAAGACAGTTTCTTCGGGAAGTACGTACCACAACTTCGGTCAGATAAGGTTGAGCGAGCGGAACTGCTTCGTTCATGGAAAGGTTCACTTGAGCGAATTCGGCCATGTCCCACACTGGGTACTTCCTTGGCCATTGTTGACCGGTTGTGATGATGTATCCTGCAAAGATGCCAGGAGTTCTCTTTGGGTCAAACTTCCCTGCATAGGTCTTCTCTCTTGTCTCTGCGGGCTTGAAGAACACCTTCGCACCACATGGCATGGCTTTCCCTGTTAAAGTCTTCACCAGTCATTCTTTTCCATGAATCGCCGTCTCCTTCCACATCCTCAATGCTGAGATTGTATGTTACGCAGCTCAAGGCAAACGGCCAATACTGTGCAGGCACCCCCGCATCAAATAGAGATGCTGCCACGGTGTTGATCACCTCCTGATTGGCCTCCTTTGCAAGAGAATTGTTCTTCGGCAAGCCAGGGACTGAATGATCAATCGGGATGCGGAGCTCAGACATTTCGGCCTCGAATTCCGGCGCCACATCGCTGTAGGCGAGCTTCACCTTTCTCCTCCCGATGAGTTTTCTCAAGGCATTGACGACTTGATGTATGTGTCGTGATTCGGT
Organism: Symbiodinium necroappetens; assembly: GCA_905231915.1. Classification (NCBI taxonomy): domain Eukaryota; class Dinophyceae; order Suessiales; family Symbiodiniaceae; genus Symbiodinium; species Symbiodinium necroappetens. The sequence continues at coordinate 52,761 of CAJNJA010033363.1, forward strand.
TGGAAGGGCTGCAGCGGCACGTGTGGCCACGTCTCTGACAACCAATACCTCCCTCGCCTCGTCACCAAGACCAACTCCCATACCAGCGGCTTTGCGCATGTCCAAGAAGTCGAAGGTGATCCCCCCGTTTACTTCAACTCCCTCTTGATTGCGATAACGATGACCAGGGTGAAGCAACACTTGGCCCTCTCTCACTTGTCACTTAACCATCCACGTCTGACGAGCACCTCTGAAAGACCGGTGGTTGGTGATCTTCCCAAGTCGCCCTATTACCGGACTCGGCACAATACCCCTTAGGTCACCTATACCAGTGGAGTGGGCAAGCCAACCCACTTTAAGCGAGAATCTCGCCTATAGTACTGGCCAAACACTTCTTGTCACTTGGCCTGGGGCCCTGCTTCCTTCCCCTTCGCCGCGGGAGCACGCTCGAGCTCAACCAAGCAGCACTCGGGCCTGTCTGCAGGAACCACAAACCTCAGCGAACTTCGAAGTTTAGGCCAGTTGATTCCCCTTGGTCTCACCACAGGCCGGGATTGTGGATGGGACCTCTTTACGTACGCGCCAGGGAAAACCTCACCTGGTGACCACCTTTGCTTGCCGCTGCGAGGAGAACCTCCCAGCACGGGTTGCAGCACTGGCCTTAGTGTCGCCCTCCTTTCGTGCAGACTCCGTTCTCGCTCTTACTAGCCTGAGCCCCAGTCCGCGAGCCCAGCTCACTCTTGGCTCCTGTTGCAGTCAAAGCTGTCCAAGCTTTCTCGCTCTTACTAGCTAGGACAGGGCGCATGCTATAGGCGAACACTAAGTTCAGGCCAGACCCTTGAGGCTCAGCGGCCTCTGTTCTACACCAGCCTTAGGCTTGTGTAGTGCGCATTATGCCTAGATGAGTGCACAACCCACAGGAGCAACTCAACCATGGTGCTTACGGTTCACGCCGCCTTGCCTCTCAGACAGCAAGATCGTTGGTGCAACCAGCACTGTGCAACTCCAAACAAGAGCGTTCGGGTTCTTCCTCTCCTGAGGGCATCTCAATTCCTTCCAAGGCAGGCCCTGGCAAAACAGCAAGAAAATCGCAGGGGGCGTCGTCTCTACACGCCCTAATTCCGGGGTTTAAGAACCGCCACTAGCTCACAGCCAGGCTATCCATTCTTCATCATCTGGCTCCAGCGTCAGCGCTCTGTGAGGCCCTCCAAAAACCATCATCTGGAGCATACCCAAGTAGCGGATTGTTCTGCCTTCTCCGTCGTGCATGTGCAGCGGCCTATTGGGGTCAATGCTAAACGTGAGGTATCGCACTGTCGGGCAGACACCTCCAGGAACAAACCTTCCCTGCGACCCTGGTGCGACCAGGCGAAGACACAGCATGCTATGGAAGCCATCTTGCACAGACAGGCGGCCAGAGAAACTCCTCCGTTACTTGGCTAAGCGTGCTGTGCTTTGTGTCTTCTCTTTCACGGGAGTAGCTCTCCGCGGCCCTTTGGCAAGCGACAACCTACTTGTTTAGCTGCACAAAAAGGAAAGGGTTATGGAAGCAAAATACCCTGTTTTGCAATGCAGCGAGAAACTCGGCTGCAGGCAGGCGCAATATGGCACTGAGCTAAACCTGGGATTGACCTGTTTAAGCCTCTTCCGAAGAAGTTTGGGCCTGGGACAAGTTCTACACAGCAGCTATTACGCTCACACCTACCAGTAACAAGGTTTGAGCCGACACTTGAGCCAGATAGTTAATTAAAAAGATTGTTTTGTTCACACCTCCGCATGATGCATCGTTCCATGATGCCAAGAAGGTTCTGATATGACCGTTTCGGAGCGAGCATGTCATAATGAACCAGTAGCTCCGTTTTCATCATTGGTGAGTCTTTGATCTTGCCGTGGAGAGTATCACGAAGAGCCGCACCGGATGGTACATCTTCAGGCCGCATTCGCCCGAGAATTTCCAACCACGTCTGTTTGAACGTATTGATCTTGATGTCACCTGGGTACTGGAGCTTGATCAGGTAATCCAAGGTCACGATCATGTACAATCGATCACGCGTTCGGAAACTTTCGTACATCATGGCGATGATCTGTCGACCTTTGATGAACTTTCCATTTGTTGTTCGAACATATAGATATGCCTTGCGGTTCACGTCCAGGTACAAGTCGGAGGCTTAATCACCGGCTGATTTCAGCATACCGGTCATGGCACCGAGCTTCACGTCGATGCTATTGAACTTTACGTGCTTTGAACTATTCAACCCTTCAATGTCAGGAAATGCTCGGAATGCAGGCTCCAACCAACGCATCCAATCTTCTTGCTTGAGCTCTGCACAGGCACTTAGGACATTCGCAATGCATTGTGACATCCAGCAGTCGAGGTGAGTTATTTTTTCATACCGCGGTACAACGACCTTGTCGGCTCCTCTCCTCGAGATCTTTATTTACCTCAGTGACTGCCGGATCATCGCCACCATCGGGATCGTCTGGCTTTTGCCAAACATCGAACTAGCGATCTGTCAGCTTTGAATCAGGCTGTATTCACACACAGACCACATTCTCAGATCGCGTCACATCCGCATGTTGTGCGACTGATAAACAATGATTACACACGTTTCCTTCACTTGCGAGTTAATTGTTTCGATACTTGGATTCCTTGGAGGGTTTGGCGGCCACTGTTAAACTGCAAGGCTTGTACAAGCATTTTGGGTATAATTAAATTGCAGGCTAATTGCTCGTTGCGAGGAATGCAGAAAAATTGCAAGTTAATTGTCCGCTGGGTAGAGGTTTCCTTTTAGTACCTCTTATGAGCAGTGGTATTCTTTTCGCTAGGATTAGTACTCCTCTTACTAGTACTAGTACGCCTCATTAGTACTAAGAACTAATATTCCTCTTACTGATATTGGTATCCCTCTTATTAGTAGTACGATCTCTCTTATGAATACTAATGTTCCGCGCAATTACTACTCGTATTCCTCTTATGAGCAGTGGTACTCCTCTTTTGAGTATTCGCATCCCTCTAATAAATATTAGTGTCCCTCTTAGTGCACACAATTAGTAGTCAATACTCTCTCCCATGCAAAAACCTGTCTTTATCTTGCAACTTCATCGTTTGCCGGAACATTTCTGATTCGAGGCGCCTGGCTCTGCGGGAAACATTAACATGTATGTTAAGTGTCTGCAATGCCATATAGGGTCAGGGGTTCAGGCCCTGTAGAACGCATTAATTTGCAAGTTAACTGTGTGCAGCAACATGTCGGGTGGAGTTTCGAGCGCCCTATAGTATGCAACGACTAAGTTTCATCTTGCATCTTCATTCAAAAACACTTGCGCGAAATCACTGCCTTCCGCCGCTGGCGCCATTCAGCAATTGTGCTTTGCACGTGTTTGTCCACAACGGACAAGGCGCTGTTACAAGCCGGAGCGGCTTGGGCTTCGTGCTAACCTCACAGATGTTGTCCAAGACTCAGCACGGAGATGGCCTGCCAAGCAGCCGGTCGGATGGCTTGAAGTGCGAGGCCATGAAGCTAAGTGCCGGAATACTCTGCATGAAGAAGGCGCCACTTTTGGGAATGCCTCCCTTGAACAAACAGAGAGATGCGGCAGGCAGTCAAGTATGAAGCATGGATGAAGTTCCAGCCTTGAAATTTAGATCGGCCAGAGGCCGCACATCATGGTGTACATTCCTTGACATTCGCTCGGAATGTGCCAGACAGCTGAGGCGAACTAACAACAAGTTCCATGTGCTGATCACAGATTGGAGAGAGGCCCCTTGTTGTTCGTCGTTGATCTCAGACCAGATCTGCGCCTTTGCAAGGCAAAGCCGTGCATTCATGCAGTCGGGGAGAGCTCCCGGGCTGCTTTCGTTCCGTGTGGGGCTGCATTTCAACAACACTTTCAAGCTTGTCCTCAGCTTGTTCTGCTGTTTGAGAAGCTTTCAGTCCGGACGGCAATTAGCTGTAAGAAGCTGCAAACGTGACAAGGGGAAGCGGGTCTGCTGACAGCGGAAATTCTGAAGCATGGACCAGTTTTGCCAAAATCTTCTTTGCATGGACTCTTGCTCAGGTCAGCAAGAGGATTCGTGGCCTGAGATGGTCGTCACTCACCCGGAGGGTTGCGAGTGCAACAATCAAGACAGACGCAAGTCGACCTTGATTGTCTTTGTTGTTCTGCTAGTTTCACCGACACCTGGCTGTTGCTGGAATTGTACTGTGGCCGCTCCACGGCTGCGCTAAGATTATTCTTTGTGACCTGCCGAAGTCGCACGAGAACGCGGTCCAGTGGGTGTGCAGCCTACAGCAATGCCATCGCACAAATCGGGAGTGGGGGGGGATGGTGCGGTATGCGTGCTCAGGCCGGTCGGCAGACCACAATCAAGACGCCCATTCGTGCCGGGGCCCCGGTTGACATAAACTTCGCGAGGCGACTAACGTGGCCCTGAACACACTCAAATCAGGTTGTGTTTGAGGATCCGGAGCAGACTCACTTTCAGGCTAATTATGTCTTCCTCGTGCAAAAATCCTCGCTGAGGGTTTGCATGGACGCAGGTCATAGCAGATTTGCTGCAAGAATGCTACGAGAAGATGCTCAAGCGAAGGCAATGCACAACAGTGAAGACCGCTTCGTTCCCCCATTTCAGAGGAGACAACTTTCACTCTGAGGCCCATGTTGGTGCCGTTCAACCCCGGACTGTTGTCGCAGTATGCGACTCAGTGAGCCACCTTGGTAAAGCAGCAATGTTTAGCGGCGTAGCCGGAAGGCCAGAAGCACTTACCTCGAGAGCCAGTGCGGCATCTCCGGAGCCCTCCGGCAGGATCTGGGAGGCGCACAAGAGAAGCGAAGCCGAAAGCTAAATAGCACGCTAGAAACGGAACGGCACTCTTGGGGCTCAAGCTTCTCACAGACCGGAGAGCCAGGTTGCGCTCTCCGATCCGATCGGAAGTCCCACGCCCTTTGCGCGTCAGGTGTATAGTCGAGAGTGTCAGGATGCACAAAAGCGATTGCAATCGCCGATAATGGTTTGACAGCGTTTCGGCGGCAGAGCTTTCAGGTGTCTCCGGGTCGACACAACTGCCAAGCTTGTTCGGGGCATGGGTGGTGCTCGCTGCACGCACTCCCTCAAGCCCCTCTGCTGCATCAGCAGGTTGATGCAACCTTGTTGCTGTTTGAGAAGTTCCGTTCCTCAGACAACCTTTCCGGACTGGACGACCCAGACAGACTACGAGTGCTTACATCTTCTGTCCTCGCTGGCTGTGATTGATGATGCCGGGAGAAGCCTCAGCCTCAACCTCCACAAGACACGTGCAAGCGTACCAACTGTGACTTCAGACGACCCTTTGTCGCAGAGCGAGGGATAGAGTGGTTACGAATTCGTTGCCGGCAGTCTTATACTGTTGAGAAATGTGCATGCTCTTCGCCAGTGTGAATGTCTTGTGTGAAGAAGCTTGCACAGAAGCTCAAGCTGTGTGACACCTAGTGGCTGCGCCTAGAGCATCCAGCGGCCCGAAAACTGTCTGCATGTACAGTTTAGTCTCTACATGTTGGCCAGACCATGCTGAGAAGAAGAAACATGGACATTGCAGTGCGGCCGGCATTTGCAAGCTTGCAGTTCCCAAGACAGACCCAGCCAGTCTGAAGGTGGCATCTGATGTTGATTCTGATGAGATTCGGAGGGCGGTCCGAACTGGCACAATCATTAGCCTGTGAACCAACGGCATTTGCAAAGCAACAGTCGTCTGATAGTTGGAGGGTTCAGACATGGCTTGGCTTTGTTTTCGGCAAATGCAGGAAAAAGTCTGCAGATGTTTTCTTCGTGTTCTGTCCGCGATGTGGTGAGGTGAAGTTCAAGCCATGTTTGAACCGGCATTCTTTGCCATAACGGCAGCCGGGGATGCACACCGGCCTGGAAAGGAGGGGGGTGTGAAAACTCCATGAGAGAGTTTTTTTCTCTCTTTCCTGCTAAAACTCCAGGAGAAGTAGATATGTACCTGCTGTACCAGTCGCTCTTCCCGCGACTGATCCGCCTCATCCAGCCCAGTACCTAAGGTCCAACACGGCATTTGAAACGAGGGATCAGTGGCCGGGTGCGTACGGTTTATGCAGAGGGAAGGGCCGATCTCAAGGATTGAATCGGTTGGAGCAGCGCATCCTCAATGATTTGCATCGGCCATTCCCAGTGATCGACAGTCTTCGGCTCACACACTCACTACTGTACTTTTTGTGCGTGCTGTGTTGAGCACGGTATCTTGCCAGTCACTAGGGTGCACGACACCCGCGTCCGACGAGTGACGAGAACAGTTTGTGTTTGAATTTGTCAATCAGATATCGATTTTGACATGCAGGGGTCAATCAATTTGTTGCATTATCAGAGCTTCAATAAGATGTAAGTCTCTGTCCGTTTTTCCGTGTGCGGCAGAGCTTAGAGCGCACACTACGGTGACACCCGCAGCTGCGGATTCTGGCACTTTGCGGGTCTCGCCTGCCTTGCCGAAGGTGTGCGCTGATATTCTCCAGGCTCAACACTTGACACAAGACAAGTCTGGTTTCGTCGCCGTGAGCTTGAAATGGGTCGAGAAGACTTTGATTGCTTGCTGCACAACACGAAAGCGAGTGACTCAGGCCATAGCGCTCTGGTTTTCCACTGTGCCTTGCAGTTGGATGCATGCGTATTAATTACCCCTTGTGGCTCTGGACCCGCAGAAATCCGCCTCAATCTCTGCATGGCATCTAACATGTCGGTGTAGATGGAGACACTCAGCATCACAAGGCATCATATGACAGGCGTGGTGGTTCCTGTGAACGACAGATTGTAGATGCTATGGTAGTGTCATCCTGGGTAGTACATGGTAATTAATTCATGGCATTGTCTGGAAAAATGTGGTGACCTGCGCAGCGAGACAGCCGTCCGAGAGCGCCTCACGGCGCTGATGCCATAGACAGGCACACTGAGCTCCTCTGTGCCGGGAAGCGTGCAAATCCACGCAATAAGGGCACGACTGCTTTCGACTAGAAGTCAAGATTCCCATGCAGAAGCAGATACGAAATTGGAAGGCGGAACCTAGAACTGGTTGGGACCTTGGCAGTTCTGCGAACGATTTCAGATTTACGCTCCTTTTTGAGTCTGCTCAGAGCGATTTCCCCACGCTTTGAGGCCAAGCCGCGCTTGGGCCTCGGGGTGCCTCGGTCTCTGGCTGCCTCGCAGCGGTGTGGATTCTGGCCCGCCTATAGCACCTATAGCCTCCAGCAGCCTCCTTTCCTGTCCTGCTTGCAACGCGCTGCTCTCTTTCTGCTCCCTGCTCGTATACACACACCCCGCACAGTGGGTAGAAAGCCGAAGTAACAGTGGGGACCGGGGGACAGTGTGGGCAAAGTTTGGGGCGCAGCGTGGGGGCTCTGTGGGTTTGGGAGTTTTTCCCAGTCTCTTGGCTCAGTGCGAGAGCCGGGCGGAAACCTTGTTCAATTCTCTGAACCCGCGACTCACTCTCATCCTGCGGGGCGAGCACTTGCATCTGCTTTTCACACCTCATCCGCCTTTACGGCCAACCCCATAAGAAGAGTTTGAGGTTTTGGGCATTTGGAGCTGAGGAAGCAACAGCCATGTTGAGTGGAGCCATACTCAGGTACAGGACATCACAAAACTTCGCGCCCATAGAAGCTGCGATGTTCCCAAGATCCAGGCTAGAAACACTGCTTTCGTTTGCCTTTGCCACACCTGGAGTCCCGGCATGCTGTGGGTTGTCTGCGTCTGTGAGATTGCCCATCATGTGCTGACGGGTTGAGTGTTGTAGCCTCGCCCAAAAGAGTCCGAAGAGGTGTTGGCGAATGTTGGCAAAGTACTTGGCAGAAGGCGCAGAAAACGAGAGGTCGCTGGATCGTGTCTTGTCTGTCTTATCTCTGTTTGCCAGGCACTGATCGCCGGCTTTGCATCCCAGACCTGCAAGCATCTAGGCACTGGGATTCCGATGTGTGAAACCCTTGCATTTCGAGTTTGAGCGAAACTCAGCATGGACCATCACTTGCTGGTGCGCAAGCGGTGCACAAGCTCAAGCATGCATTGCGTCTCAGGGGTCTACGCGAAATCGCCTGGTGTTTGCGTCGACACTTCTTGTCAGCATGTGGGAGGGTAGGGCCCAGGGCCCAGGGTTTAATTTAGGGCTTAGGGTTTGATTTAGGGTTGCTGGTTTAGCGCTGAGAGGTTTTAACAAAAAGGGTCAAAACTAGCATTTGGAACCAATAAAAACTTAAATACAAAACAATTGAAAACCAGTTTTCAAGCCTATATAAGCCCATAAAAAACCAATAAAAACCAAGAAAACAAATATCACCAATAGAAAACCCATAACCGTCAATAGAAACTCAGAAAGCTAGTAGAAAAAACATACGAGAGAAAGAAAAACCTATAGAAACAACTGGGATTTTAGCGACTCAGGGTTTTAGGTCTCAAGGGTTGACGGCTATGTTTTGTTTGGGCTTAGACGGGTGCTTGCTTGCTGAATGTGCTTGTTGGGTGGTTTGTGGATGCGTTCCTTTGTTTTTTGTGCTTTGCAGCTGGTGGGTTTTTTGACGGGCCGGCGGATGGTGAGGGGAATTGTGACGCTGAGCACTTGCAGTTAACCGCTCGTCCTCTCAGAC
>CAJNJA010033364.1:7580-25326 GCA_905231915.1 Symbiodinium necroappetens
CTAAAGCCCTAAATTCCTAAAGCCCCTAAACCTTAGGTAAAACCCCTCAAGCTGAGGGGCTCTGGAGCTTAGGTTTCTGTGTCTTTCGGGCTGAAGGGCTTTAGGGGTTTGGGGTGTAGGCGTTTAGGGGTTTAGGGGTTTTGGGGTTTAGGGTTTAGGGGTTTAGGGGTTTAGGGTTTAGGGTTGAGGAAGATGGAAGCCGAACGAATTCCCAATAGTAGTGCTTTGGCCTTCCTTCTATATGTATGGGGTACCATGACGCAAAGGCCCATGGCAAACCCCAAAAACTTGGAAACCGGTTTGAGGACAACTAGTGCTGGGATTGCTTGTACATTACTCTTAGGGATTGAGGCTGTTGGGTTTCCAACTTTTGGGCTAAACCCTTAACCCGTAACCCTAAACCCTAAACCCTGAAACCCTAAACCCTAAACTAAACCCTGAAACCCTAAACCCTAAACCCTAAACCCTTAAACCCTTAACCTGAATTCCTTGGGTTTGGGGTTTACTGGGGCCGGCTCTGCTCTCAGACCTGGATGAATAGGTCTTTGAGGTCGATGTTGTGGTGGTGTTATATGGGTCCTATACATACCCTGTACAGGAAGACGCGCGTTTTTGGATTGCCAAGCAATGTTGGGGCTTTCATGATTAGAAGGGGGATGTTAGAGCATAGCCGTCTAAAAAGGAACCCTGTGGAATAAGACTGGTTAATTCATATTCAGGCCCCTACATTACGCAAGCTTTCGATGACGGCTTAGAGCCATCTCTTCGCACCCCTTGGCACTAAAACCCTTAAACCCCTAAGACTGAGCCCCACACCCTGAATTCATTTCCTCAACCCCCTAAACCCAAAACCCTAATCCCTTAACCCAACGTCCAGACCCCAAAACTCTACGCTCTAAAGTTCGATAACCTCCAATCCTCGATGATGCCTCTGTTCGGGCTTAAGTTTCCAGGCCGAAGAGACAGGTTACTGGTGCTTACTCCAATAGTATACTTTATTCCCTAAATACCCTAAACCCTACTCACTAATCCCTTATGCTAGTCTGCTAGCCCTTTTATTAGTCCTTCCTTCCTCCACTCTTGCTTCAGCACCCGAAACAGAAGCGAGAAAGGAGCTGCCTTGATGTACGCAGAACTTGTCCATAAAGTAGGTTCTGCGAAACCTCATGAGGGAACAAGGTTTCGGGGTTTGGGGGTTTTTAGGGTTTGGGGTTTTGGGCGTCTCAAAGCTTGGCATCTCCCTTGCCATCGTCGTGACCACTAAATGGGTAGTTCTCTAAATCAGGGTCCCTTTTAGGGTCCTTTTTATAAGGGTGCCGTACTGTATTGGGGACCTAAAACGGGACCCTAATTTAGAGAACTACCCAAATGCAGATGGCTGTTTAGGTGCACGTGGTGCCCTTGAGTGATCCCCGCAGGCACCAGTATCAGTCTTCTCCAAATTCATCCCCGCTGGTGCAGCAACCTTAACCCCCCTAACACCCTAAACCCGTAAACCCTAAACCCCTAAACCCCTAAACCCCTAAACCCCTAAACCCTAAACCTCCTAAACCCCCTAAAACGCCCCTAAACCCTAAACCCCTTAGGGGTGGGTTTTCGAAGCCACAGGTCCCAGGTGATGGTAAAACCCAAAAGCTTCAGGTTCAGGGTGTTGGCCTCAGCGCTGTAGGATCTACTTGTAGTTATAAGTGGGGTTATGGGGTTCCTCTAAGGGTTCCTTTAAAGTTGAAAGGGTTCTATAGGGCTTGCAGGGTCTAGGGTTTAGGGGTAGTTTGAGTGGGGTTATAGGTAGGGTGACTATAGCTATAACCCATATTGGGGGACTTACAACCGCACTTATAACTACCCATGAACCTCCAAGTAGGGGTGAAGATGCAGCGGGGAGGTCCGTCCGGAAAGCGCGCTGCACCACAAGAATAGTGATCTTGGGCATGTTGTACTGCATTGGTCAGGGGATTTGGGTATTCTGTTTTTACACAAAACATCAAGGAACCCTGATAAAATCTGAGGAAACGCATTAGTAATTCTTCAGGCCCTGAGAAAACCGAGCCCTAACCCCCAGAAATCACAGAGGAAACTGCGAGACCCTGCAAAGACACGCGAAAATCATGTTCACGGTTTAGGGTTTAGGGTTTTTGAGGGTTTGGGAAGGATTCCATACATGCCCTGAGCCGCCCTTCGCGTGCAGTCTTGTCAGGAGGCCTCGTCTCTCCAGCAGTTTATGGCATCCTGAAAGGCCATAGGGATGATGATGAGGCTCAGGCCCGTGCTTTTTGCCATTCTTCGATTGGCACTCTCGAGCATGTCGTTTGGCACAGTCGTGCTCTGCCGGATATTGCTGATAGGCCTAGGGTTCCTAGGGATAGTCTTCAAAAACGCTTAGCTTAGCCCATGGGCCATTCCCATGAGTATGATGATAGCGTGCTTATGTGGCACGCGCGTGCGAGAAAGCTTCTTCTCGACCGCAGATACCCTTCGTGTCTGCTGCTTGTGTTTTTTTACCCTAAACCCTAAACCCCAAACCCCAAACCCCAAACACTAAACCCTAAACCCCAAACCCTAAACCTCAAACACTAAGCCCTAAACCCTAAACTCTAAACCGTGGCTTAGTCCCGCCGGCCCTTTGCCGCTTCCCCTTGGGTTGTTTGGCTAAGCTTCTGTGGCCAGTCTGACCTTCCTTCTGCCCGACAGTTTCAAAGGAATAGCGACGGTTTAGGGTGTAGAGTTTAGGGTTTAGAGTTTAGGGTTTAGAGTTTAGGGTTTAGAGTTTAGGGTTTAGAGTCGGCGGTGAGTTCACGGAGTGGGACTACATCATATAGAATTCCATATATGCGCCCGATACTAGGCTATCCAATACTATACCATACATCACTCTACTATACTATACTATACTATACTATACTATACTATACTATACTATACCACACTATACTATACTATACTATCACTATTGCTCATACGAATACTATACTATACTATTACTATACTATACTACCCTACACTCTACGCTCTCCACTATTTTGATACTATACTATACTATATTTGAGACATCATACTATACTGTTGATGAGAAAACCCAGCATTACCTGACTATGGGAATTATGGTATATTCCTAAGTTGGGTAGTGCAGGATTTGTATCATCAACGGTATTCTACTATAATTGAGACATCATATCTTTGATATTACATTATACTATGTTATGGATTTGAAACGTTATATTATATTATGCTGTATTATATTATATCATATCATATTATATCATGTTATACTCAACTATACTATGATATATTCTATTATTATATTGTCTTATATCATATTATACTATGTTATATTATATTATACTATATTATATTGTATTATACTATATTATACTTTAAATTGGTCATCATATCATATTCTACGGTCTTGTTAGTATAAGATGTCTTACGGGCTTTCCTTTTTCGGGGTTCGCGGCAGTCGCGGACCTTTCGGCTTGACTTCGGGACTTCACCGGAAGGCTTCGTGATTCAAAACAAGGGGCCTTAATAAGGCTTCGGGTTTAGGGGTTTAGGGGTTTAGGGTTTAGGGGATAGGGGTTTAGGGTTTAGGGGTTAGGGGTTTAGGGCTTAGGGTTTAGGGTTCACCTTGCAGATCCCTTCCAAAGCCTCATCAGCACCCTGGCCATAGCCCCCATATGCTTCTTTCGCCAGAGGAATCTCGTATGATTCGAGCACCCTAAACCCACCAAAAAAATCGGCAACACCCCCACAAGACCCCCAAAACCCCGAACCCCAAATCTTCGAAGAGTGGCCCGCAGGCCGCCCGAAGGTGGTGCCAGTTTACGAGGCTCACTGCGAAGGTCATCGAGCCAAAAATCCTTCGTTTCGCTTCCGGCTAGTTCTCTAAACTAGGGTCCCCTTTCTAGGCCCCCAGTATAGTACGGCACCCTTATAAAAAAGGGCCCCAAAAAGGGACCCTAATTTGGAGAACTACCCTTCTGGCTTTGGAGAGCTTCTGGAGTCTCCGGCGGCTTTTGAAGGCGTAGGGCTTGTAGGGGGGTTCATGTGGGGTTGGAAAAGTTTGATGGATCTAAGGCCTTTCAGTGGTTCAAGGGTGTTTCTGCTTCAAGGTGTTTAAAGCGAGGGTTCCAGAAGGCATTTTCAGAAGGTTTTCGGCATGTTTTCTGGTAGAGAAGACACGAAAGAGGACCCCCTTGATTAGGAGAACTGTCCATCTAGAGCACCTGTAGTACCCTTAGAGGTTTAGGGTTTAGGGTTTAGGATTTAGGGAATAGGGTTTAGGGTTTAGGGCTTAGGGTCTAAGAAAGTTATAGAAACCCTGTAGAAACCATGTTCTGGCTTCTGCCTTGTGCTGGGGGTGTCGGGTCCAGTAGGGACTACTTGGAGGTTCATGGGTAGTTATAAGTGGGGTTATGGAGTTCCTTTAAGGGTTCCTTTAAAGGGTTCTATAGGGTTTTTAGGGTTTAGGGGTAGTTATAAGTGGGGTTATAAGTAGGGTAACGACAGTTGTAACCCATATTAGGGGGCTTATAACCCCACTGATAACTACCCATGAACCTCCAAGTAGGCTTCTGACCTTGGCGAGGTCTTGAGGTACATCCTAAAAGACACGCCAAGGCCAAGGCTGTCAATATGGGGGGCCTTAAGAGGTAAAGTAATGAATAGGATTTACGGTATTAGGGCTTTAGGGTTTAGGGTCTTTGGGTTTTAGGGTTTAGGGTTTTAGGGTTGGGGGTTTTAGGGTTGAGGGAGTGAGTTTGGGGCGTTGTCTCAATTACAGTTATGTTGGGACTACTAAAGGGGAATCTTGGCACTCTAGATCAGGCAGTGACCTCCAAGAAACCGAGATGCTATGCGAAAACCCGTGGCTTTTTTGGGGGCTGCTTACTTCCCCAATACGCAAGGGAAATAAAAGGCTAAACTTTCAGATTGTTACAAAATTATAAGAACCCAAACAGTTTAAAGGTTGGGTGGGTATTGGACAACTAAGGTGTTCTATAACCCTAAACCTAAACCCGATAAACTAAACCCTGTGTCCACCACTCCGGAACTTGTGCTGGTTGGATCTACGGGCCTAAGCAGCATAAAGAAGAATCCACAGTCTTCATGCGGAAGGCCTTACCCACTGCTGCATCACAACATCTTCCATCGTCCAGCATCGCCCCCGGCTTGTCGCGGTAGAGCAGCGGTAGATCAACGGCTGCTGCCAGCCCATGTCTTGGCTTTCTGGATACCCTTGCTTTAGGGTTTAGGTTTAGGGTTTAGGGTTTAGAGGCCTTGCAATTGGTCTGGTGCTTCATGCGCCGCTGCATGTTTGATGACTGAGGAAAGCCTGAACCTTAAACCCAATGTTCTATACGGATTCCACAAGGCGTAACCTAAACCCTAAACCCTAAATCCCTAAACCCTAAACCCCTGAACCCTAAACCCTAAACCTCTGAACCCTAAACCCTAAGCCTAACTAAGAGCTTCAAATGCCTTTAACAGCCCCCTGCCTATCTAACACCACTCGTGGAAGCCTCGAGGGTTTAGGGTTTGGGGTTTAGGGTTTGGGGTGTAGGGGCTTGGGATTTATGGGGTTTAGGGTTTGGGGTTTAGGGGCTTGGGATTTATGGTGTTTAGGGTTTAGGGGTTTAAGGTTTGGGGTTTAGGGTTCAGGGTTTGGGGTTTAAGGTTTGGGATTTGGGGTTTAGGGTTGAGGATCTTTTGTTCAACACTCCACCCCGGTGACAATCCTTCCTGAAGTCTCCCCCTTAAGGATCCAAGTACCTAATAATCATATACTCTCCCCAATTCTAACCTACAAAACTACTATCCTAAACCCAAACACATGATTATTAGGTCCTTTGGACCCTAAGGGTCCTCTTCAACTCTTGCTAACACCCCGCCCATCTTACCTCGTGCACCAAGGTTCAGGCACCAGGGAAGCCCCCGTGATCCCACCCCGTCCAACCCAGCTGGCGTAGACGGGATCACCTCAAGTCTCGGGAACGGTTGCTATACCCTTAGGGTCCAAAGGACCTAATAATCCTGTGTTTGGGTTTAGGAGAGTAGTTATGTAGGTTAGAATTTGGGAGAGTATATGATTATTAGGTACTTGGACCCTTAAGGATAGGGTTTCATGATGCATTTATCAGAGCAAGGCTCATGGTCCAAGGGGATGAAGACGGTCAAGTCGCAAGTCGCTTAGGGTTTAGGGCCTTTGTAGTACCTTTGCAGTTGAAGAATGTATATAGATGGGGCTTTAAACTCAAACGAAACCCTAAACCCTAAACCCTCAACTCTAAACCGCAAACCCTAAACCCTAAACCAAAAAACACTAAACCCTAAACCAAAAAACACTAAACCCTAAACCATAAACCTAAACCGGAAACAAGAAATAGGCTGAGGGTCTCAGGCTCGCGGCCTTCGGGGATTGAGGGCTCAAGAGCTGAAGCCGAATTTAGAAATGGAGGTTTGTGTAAAGGAAACTACAGGCGGGGAGCTTTAGGGTACTATAGGGCTTCTATAAGGCTCCTATAACGGTAGCTACCCACCTGAAAGTATCCTAGACCGAGAGTCTAGGGTTGAACATCCGGGAAGGGTTCAAGGTTTAGGGTTTAGGGTTTAGGGTGCAGAAGGCAGTTCTGTCTGTGGTGTCCAGAAACCGTGAACACTATCCTAAGCACCATCGTCTTCACGTGAGGCTTGGGAGTTACAAACCTTGCAGAAAGCGCAACTGTACTGCCCCGTTCCGCCCTAAACCCTAAACCCGTTCAGCCCCAAACCAAAAACCCTGAACCCCTAAACCCTAGGCTCTAAACCCATAACCTAAACCCTAAACCCTAAGCCCTAAACCCATAAGTCCTAAACCCTAAACCCTAAACACTAAGCCCTAAACCCCTAAGTCCTAAGCCCTAAACCCTAAGCCCTAAACCCCTAAGTCCTAAACCCTAAACCCTAAGCCCTAAACCCCTCAGTCCTAAGCCCTAAACCCTAAGCCCTATAAACCCCAAAATGCCCCAAACCAAAAACCCTCGGGCTGAGGTCGTAAAGCTCGCCAACCCTACAGCAAGGAACCTTGGCAGCCTTGAACTTCTAACTACGAAAGACAGCAAGCCCCAGTGTGTGCTTGTTATTGTTGGCAGTATCAGCATTATCATTGTCATCATATTGTGATTAGCATGATGATGATGATGATGATGCTGATGATGATGATGATGATGATGATTACTGTCGTCAGTGTTATTATGCTTATTGCATTGCTTATCATGTTCATGGTTGTTGCAGCTTTTCATGTTATCCCCCCCGAAGCGCGCGACCTTCTGCCACACCAGCATCGCCAGGGCAAAACCGACCAGCAACGACATGCAAATCGCTCCGCCGATGTTACCTGGCACACACGCGGATGTCGGGAAGCAGGCTCTAGCATAGGAGTGGATATCGTACTCATCGCAAGGACTGCTTAGCAATGATCCCCGAAAAGCCCCAAAACCCGCTGTTTCATTGAGGGATACATTGTACCTTCCCCTGCTGTTTGAACAGTTTACGTATCAGTGCAGGTCTCTTTGCTGATAGGTGGAATGGCCATCGAAGTAAGGAGGTGACAAAGCCAAGGTAATACGACCATAGGGTAGGGTTTAACTAAGACCTCAGTTCAGATACTGATATTCCACAATTAAAGACCGAATCTGCTTGCTAAGTCCCATGATTACTGAGGCAGGCATGTACCAGTGTAGTGATGCTAGTGTCTGCAGCGGCAACAGGCGAACAGCCTAGGTTCCCAAGTAGAGCTGTAAAGATAACAAAGATGAAAAGGGTGTCCTTTCTCCAACCAGCATACAGCATTCTCGTTACAAGGAAGCACCGAACTCAGTAAACGACTACTGCGGGATCATCTTAAAACTTGAAAGCTGTGTGAATCAAGACGTAAATCCGAGACACCACACACCCTAACTCTTGTGAAAACGATTAGCCCTCTAGCCCTAGAAACCCCAGCACAATTGCTACTTGCTAAACCCTAAACCGTAGAAGTCATGCTACCGTTTAGTTTAATTTAGGCATGAGGGTCCTTTCAGGGGGTTTTCCCGAAAACCTGAACCCTCTCAATGAAGCCGATGGGCTGTGGATCCTAAACCTAAACCCTAAACCCTAAACCTTTCTGCCGAAGGGCTGTGGATCCAGAGTGCCAGCAGCTTGGGGAGACGCGTGTCGCGCCAGCAGTGGCTCACGAAGTAGTCGATCTCTTCGGTGGGCTGCGACTTGCTGAAGATCTTATTCCTTGGGATGTTAGGGTCTTGCTACTATAGATATGATACATAGTGGGCACGCACATATCATATATATATATATTATGATTTGCTGCAGATCTTTATTCCTTTGGATGACGAGGGTTTACGGTTTAGGGTTGTAGGGGTAAGGGTTTAAGCTTAGGGTTGAGGGTGTAAGGTCTTGCTACTGTAGATGTAATGAAAAATAGTTGAAGGTCTTATTCCTTTGGATGCTTCGGGTTTAGGGTTGGGGGCTTAGTTGCCAGGCTTAAGGACACCCCTAATGTATACATTCATATGTATACATGTTTACACTATAGCACATACACTAGACATGTATGTATATGTATACACACACATACATACATACACACACACATATATATATATATGTATATCTGCGTATGCGTATATATATATATACATGTGTATATATATATAAGCACATACAAGAACGTTTTTGGGATCACCTCAACTACCTGTTGCAAATTGCCATGATCTTGTTGCTTGCAGAGCAACTCTAAACCTTGAAACCCATCTGAGTGTTAAGTGATTTAGGGTAGTATGTTTTAGTCTATGATCGTGTACTGTAGTATATCATGGTATATTGGAGTATATCAGAATATATTCTAGCAGATTAGAACATGTTCTTGTATATTATGCCACATAAGGGGAATATCATAATGCAGTATGGCATATGATGGTATGTGGTAGTTTGCTTTAGCATGTCATAATGTATTACATTATATACAGTAAAAAACTATATTATAGCAACATAAGTGTTCTATAGTACATTATCGTATACTAGATATTTTATCGAGGAAACTTGAAAATGTTCTAGTGGTCAAGCATATTTTGGTATATTTTAGCATAATGTAATAACAAAAGGCCCATGTGGTATATTTATGTATACCTAAACAAACCCTAAAGGCCTCACGTCCAAGCCCCTTTAAGAACTTTTACAAACCGCGAGCAATCCTAGCCCAACAGTGCCGGGCATCGAGTACTCAGGTGGTCCCCCGCCGATGGTCTTCAGGTGCTTGCCCCAACCAGCTAAGATATGCACCTCAGGAGTTTCTAGGGTTTAGGTCAGGGTTTTAAGGATTTAAGGTTTAGGATTCTTTCAGGCTTGTGGGGTTGTGAATTGAATTGGGGGCTTAGAAAACAGTACGCAACGAGTTTTTCCGGCGGTTATGGGGCTTGCAGTCCAAAGCCCTTCCCCACATAGTCTGGTGGGATTCAGGAAGTCGCAGACCGAACATGCTCGCAGCACCACGCGCTCGGTGCCGTTTGGCACACCCGCGCTGCCCGGAGAAACCGCTAACAGGGTGATGGCTGTCAACTCGAAAACAACTGCGGCTCGTGTTTTGGAATCTACAACGGATAGCGAAACAATCCGGAGGAACCGGATGTGGCGTTACCATAGAGAGGGTTGGCAATTCGGGACCATGCGAGAACGGCACGATGCCAATGCGTTGGAGTTCACAATGGATAGCGCCGACCAAGAACGCCGGCGCACACGGCATGGTGCAAGTATCTTCACTGGGAGCCCCATGTATTGGAATTTACGAAAGGATCGTGTTGTTCGCAACGGACGGGGGAGTTTCGCGCCGATCGCACGGAACTCAGAGACAGTTGACATTTTCGGGCCACAGGCAGCACATGCGTTGCGATTTACGATTTCCAATGAAACGATATCACGCCGCGCAGCTGCGGCCGCCAGGCTCGACAGCCTGACATCTACGGGAACATCATCACACTAATATCCCCACAATATGCCATCCGAAAACCTCCGAGTCAAATCCCTTCGCAATGCTTTCGGGGGCAAGTCACATAGAAGCTGTACAGGCCTTGCAAAACCCTGAATCCCGAACCCTGAAGTCCAAGCCCTAAACCCCAAACCCAACTGCCGAGAGTGCCGCTGACCATTTGATTGGGCGCTCGGGCCTCGGCAGGCCCCCGGCCGAGCGTCCCGAAAGAACGGTGAGGGAGGATAAAGCCTCCCTTGTGCTTTCTTGGGGAACGCTTCCAGGCGGGTCTGGAGACTAGCAAAATTGCCGCCAAAGGTCTCCAGGGCCTCGAGGGGCTTTCACTTCGAGCGACACTTGAAAGCGCTTGCTTCTGGTTGAGCGGCCGGCACAGGCCGCGAGGACCCACAACCCGACACCAATCCATCTCAGCTGTGGTTTGCTGTGAAATGTGGTCGCTTATGTGTCGACTTGCCAGGGAAGCACAGAGCAAGAAAGCCCCTTCGGGCCCTTCGGGGGGCCCTAAACCCTAATGGAGAACAGTTGGGGTGGTTGGGGCGGGACTGCATGCTGACGCAAGCGCAGGATGAGTGCGTGTGCCCCCCGCTTGATTCTTAAATAAACCGCACCCGCCACGTGCGCACTGTAGCCCCAACACCCTAAACCCCAAACCCAGAGCCCCAAAAACCCTAAACCCTAAACCCTAAACCCCCTAAACCCTAAACCCTAAACCCCAAACCCAGAGCCCCAAAAACCCAAAGCCCGACGCCCATGGAGGTCTTTCCCTGGGCCCCCTCGCCAGGGTCGTTGCCCGAAGCAGGCTCGGGTCTTCCAGCTCCATGGACCTTGGATTCGGCTTTAGGGTTTAAGGTTTAAGGTTTAGGGATTAAGGTTTAAGGTTTAGGGTGTAAGGTTTAGGGCTTATAGGGTTTATAAGTTCTTGTTGGGTTTCGGCGGTTTAGGGTTTAAGGTTTAGGGCTTATAGGGTTTCTAAGTTTTTGTTGGGCTTAGGGCTTGGAGGATTTGGGGTTTTGGGGCCTCTGCAGCAACGGACTGAGTGGGAAAACCGTGTCCCTCAAGGTACGGACCTGCAGGGATTTGCTTCTTTTCTAACCCTAAACGGCTATCTCTCTATCTATCTATCTATCTGTCTGTCTGTCTGTCTGTCTGTCTATCTGTCTGTCTGTCTGTCTGTCTGTCTGTCTGTCTATCTGTCTGTCTATCTGTCTGCACACGTAATGAGGGTGTTGACACTAAAAAACCGGATTCACACATTTAGGGGCATAGCAGCATCACGAGCCAGTGCCGCACCAGTGGCCCCAGACCCTACTCCCTAAACACACGTTCCAAGCCCGAAGCCCTAGACCCTCGAGCCTGATTCCGAAACCCTCTCTACAAATCTACATGTGGGAAGTTGTCGACATTAGGGTCCCTTTTAGGATCCTTTTGATAAGGGTGCGGCACTATTTTGGGACTTAAAACGGGATCCTGATTTAGAGAACTAATGGTGCACTCAAAAAAAGACAGGACAGTTCGTTCAGGAGCCTTGTTTTGAACGGATTTTACGTGTTGTCTCTGGTTCAACTGCTGAAACGGCGCTGTCAGGGTTGCTCAATTGCATGTGAAACATCTGTCGTATCCAAGGTTCATCGGCAAACAGCAAACCGTAGACAAACCCGGAATATCTCTGCCCAGGCCGCTTCAAAGACATGGAGGCTGTGGCGTTGCTCTGCTTCGGCCGCATCCTGCTCCTTGGTTTGCAGGGGTCTATGATTGGCGTTTAGGGGTTAGGGTTCCTTTAAGGAGTCAATGATAACCCTCTTTTGGGGCTCTTTTACGGGATTTTTTGACTTGTATCCGGGTTGCCCTAAGATATCTCTATAGCTAGAGTTCCATACTAGGTGTCCAAATGTAGGGGGACTTAGTCATTAGACTATGCTTCTGTCTGATAGGAGTACTTACTCCTTAAGGACCACATAACCCTCAAAAGTAGGGGCCCTATTTCCATATACTATGACGAATCCCTATATGGCAGATGAACCCTAAACCCTTTTAGGGCTCTTTTCGTCCTCAAGGCTAGAATGAGGATGAGGAGCCCCAGGGAATGATCTTTGCAATTTTAAAAAAGGCTTCCGTATTTGGGAATGGTTCTCTAAAACTAGGGTCCCGTTTAGGGCCCCTTTGTATAAGGGTGCCGTACTATACTGGGGACCCAAAAAAGGGACCCGAATTTAGAGAACCACCCATATGACGTGGTTAAGGTGAAGGGGAATAGGATTAAGGGCCTCAGGTGTTTACGTTATTAAGGTATAGGCTTTAGGGCATTAGGGGTTTAACCCTAAACCCTAAACCCTGAACCCTTAACCGCTTTGGGTGTGAGGTTAGGGGTTCGGGATTGGTGTAACTTGGCCTTTCGGACTGGGCACTTGGATCGGGCCATCCAGGGCTATCTGGGTACTTGGACCCTCTACAAACCCTAAAACCCTAAAGCCCTAACTAAACCCCAAACCCTGAACCCTAAACCCTGACACCCTAAACCCTAAACCCTAAAACCCTAAACCCTGCACCCTACACCCTGAACCCTAAACCCTTATAGTAAACCCCCAAAAGTTGGGAAACCGGGTTAAGGACAATTAGTGCTGGGATTAAGTTGGGAAACCGGGTTAAGGACAATTAGTGCTGGGATTCCCTATACATTACTCTTAAGCATTGAGGCTATTGGGTTTCCAACTTTTGGGCTTCTACTGTAACCACCCCACACCTCCGACATCCTGCGAAGCGCCTCAGGAGCCCTCGTTGAAGCTGCAGGGCCCTGTCATCTGAGGCCTTTTTTTTGGGGTAGTTCTTTGAATTTTAGGTTCCTTTTAGGTTCCTTTTTTTATAAGCGTGCCGTACTATTTTGGGGACTTCAAAAGGGGACCCTAGTTTGTTGAAATACCCATAGAAAAGCCCTAAAAAAATGGACAGTATAAACCCCAAACCGTGTGAATTCTCGCTAAGGGGCGGGGACCAAGTGGCCCAGGAGCTGCGGTTGGAGGAATCCATGCCTCAGGTCGATAATTGGTAGGGGTTTAGGTGTTTAGGGGTTTAGGGTTTAGGGGTTTAGGGGTTTAGCGGTTTAGCGGTTTAGTTTAATTAGGGGTTTAGGGTTCAGGGAGGGACTGTTTAGGGTTTAGGGTCTCGAGGTTGTCTTGAAAAGGGGGAGGGATTGTTTAGGGTTTAGGGGTTGTTTTGAAAGGGGGAGG
Source organism: Symbiodinium necroappetens (assembly GCA_905231915.1). Lineage (NCBI taxonomy): Eukaryota > Dinophyceae > Suessiales > Symbiodiniaceae > Symbiodinium > Symbiodinium necroappetens. The sequence goes on from CAJNJA010033364.1 coordinate 20,823, forward strand.
GGGATTAGGGTTCTTTCTGATTGACTTAGGTCCTCATAGGGGGTGGGTGGGCTTTCTAAGTTTTGTTCAAACCGTTGGGGCCGTTAAGGTGCCGCGTGTGGGGCTTGAGGGCTTTGTCACATAAGGTTGAGGACTCACCTAAACCCTAATGCCAAGAATCCTACGAAAGAGCTCGAGGCCTTAAACCTTGAGCCCTGAATCCCAGGAAAGAGCTATAGGCCCTCAACCCTAACAACCCTAAATCCCACAAAAAAGGGCTATAGGCTATAGGCCCGAAAAGCCCTAAGCCCGAAGGCCCATTCCTGAAAATTTCCGAAATTTTCAACCTCCTTGTCCAGCCCCAAGTCCACAGCGCCAATCTCAAACCCCCAGGGTTTAGTTTTCAGGGTTTCGGGCCCATGAATGAACCCCTTCAGGGCAGTGCTAGGGCTGAGGCCTTAGGACAAAACAGCCCCGTTGTGGTCTCGTTTACATGGCAGCCCCCCTGACTTTAAACCCTAAACAGTCCCTGCAATACCCTGGGCTCCCGAGGGGTCCAAACAAAAGAAACAAAGGTAGTCTAGACCCTAAACCCTCACCCTACACCCGTTTTTTGCGGACTTCTAACTCAACCCCGCCAGTGTAAACGACCGAAGCTATACTTCTTTCCTAAGCCTGGCACGGAAGCTAAACCTACGGTTGATGATATGAAGCCTGCATTACCCATAGTAATAAAAATACAATAATTCCCCATAGTTTAGGGTCCTCAAGGTAATGCAGGTAAACCCTAAACTCTAAACCCTAAACCCCTTGGAGTCTTCGAGGAACCCTAAACTTTCGGGTCCCTTCATCATCCCTAACACCGTTTGAACCCCCTCCCCCCCTCCCTGACCCCAATTATCCAGGAGGACCTCAGCTTGAAGCAGCCAACCCCTAAATCCCCTTCGGGCTCAGGCTTGGGGTTTTCAGGGTTTAGGGCTTGGGGTTTAGGGCTCAGGGTTGGGGGTCTAGGGGTTAGGGCTTAGGGTTTGGGGTTTAGGGTTTAGGGTTTCGGGTTTAGGCGTTTAGGGTTGAGGGTGTAGGGTAGGGTTTAGGTGTTGAGGGTTTAAGGTTCAAGGTTTAGGGTTTAGGGTTATCTCCAAAGCCCTTCTTGAGCCCTGATTACACCCTGAAAGCCCTAAACTGATCCCAAGTCCTAGGCGCCAAACCCGAAACCTTAGAAACAGAAACGTTCTCCACAAACAGAGAACCCGCATAGCACCTTTATCGATCCCTGTAAAACCCTAAGCCCTAAACCCTAGGGCAGCCTAACACCCTAACAGGCTAAACCCTAAACCCCTAAGCTCTGAAACACATCCAGGCAAGCCGAGGTGCTGGTGCAAAGGTCGGTTCCTTGCTTATCCATGGAGTAGGTCAACTCACCCACTCGATCCTGGACAGCAGAGGTTGCTGGGTTTGGGGCTAAACCCTAAACCCCTAAACCCTAAACCGGTTTAAGGTTTTTCGGTTTGGAACTCAGAGTTGCTGGGTCAGGGTCTGACGTAGCGCCCGTAGCAAAGAGAACACGAGCTTCGTGGCCTTACCCATAGGCCCCTAAGTAGTTCCTTTTTGTGGTTTATGTGTAAAATCCTATAAAGGTAATCCCAAAAAGGAACTGCTAAGGAGCCTATGGGTAATCAGGATTGCTCGAAAAGCTCTGTAGAGGTTCTGCAAACGGGCCTAAACAACTCTACTACGATGCCGTAAAGATGCTCAAAAGCCATATCACAGGCTTCTAAGCGGATCTGACCGAGGTTTGTGGCTTTTGGGTTTGGGGTGTTGAGGATTTGTGGTTCAGGGTTTAGGGTTTAGGGGTCAGGGTTTGGGGTTTAGGTTTTATTGTTTAGGGTCTAGGGATTAGGGTCTCGGGATAAGGGTTTAGGGTTTAGGGGTTCAAGTTTGGAGTTAATGGAAACTGCTTGAAGGACCAGGATGTACTCAAAGTTACATGCGCGGTTCGTCTGAACACTGTGCAACCCCCGCAATTCCCGTACCCTAGCCCTAGATGACCCCATGAAACCTTGTAGCCCTAAACCCTAAACTTAAACCCTAAGCCCTGCACTTAAACCCTCCTAAATTTAAACCCTAAGCCCTAAACCCTAAATTTAACCCCTAAACCGTAAACCCTAAACCCCAAAACCCTATAAACCCTAAACCCAAACCCTCACTGCGTCCTCGCTCTCGGTTCCATTGCGCTCGAAGTCATCGCCTCAACCGCGGTGCAAGCCCGAGGACAGTAAAGAGGGTCGCCTAACTAAATCAACCTGAAGCCCGGTTTAGGGTTTAATTTAGGGGTTTAGGGCTTTAGCGGTTTAGGGTTTAGGGCTTTAGGGTTTTAGGGTTTAGCGGTTTAGGGTTTAGGGGTTTAGGGCTTTAGGGGTTTAGGGTTTAGGGCTGAGGGTTGTCCGGGCCACATTACTCGTAAACCAGAAGCACTGGACCATAACAAAAACGCGAAACCCGAAACCCGGAGGGGGCCACTTGATCGGGAGTCTATATTAACGAGGAGGGGCACCTCAGTCGACCGATATCGGATTCTCCGTGTTCATGGTTGGGCTCCAGTTCCTATTTGGGAACAGCGCTAACAGGACCTACGTAGAGCTTACAAGTATACATGATCCCTTCTGTTCCCTATTGCAGGAACGGCCTGCTGTAATATAGGGACCTAAACAAATTACCAATACTCTTCAAAGGGCTCCTTACCAGAATTAGAGTATCATATACCCCCAAAGCCTTATTCTAATTCTTATAAGCTTCTATATATTACCCTATACTAAAATTCCCGCAAAGCCCTTGCAGAGCCCTTAAAGGAGCCCTTTAAAGGAGCCCTATTCGAATTCTTATAAGGCTCCTACATATACTCTTTTGGGCCCCTTGAACCCCGAAACCTGACTGGTTGCTCAAGGAGGTGGGTTTGGGGCTCAGGGTCTGAAGCTAAGCCACATTACATGGGTAGTTCTCCAAATTAGGGTCCCATGTTTAGGATCCCAAACATAGTACGGGACCCGTTGTAAAAAGGGACCCTAAAAGCGTTCCTAATATAGAAAACTACCCGCATAGAGGTCGGGATATTCAGTCATGATGCACTGTACGTCCGTGCATAGTTATACTACAATACGACCCGAAATTCGAGCTTAACGACTACAAGGCCCAAATTACCAACATCCCTATGCACGAACTTCAAGCTCCTGAAAGACCTTAAATTCCAATCCTGATGCCTCAAAAACCCTAAACCCAGAGCCTAGACAGTTCTATGCACCCCTTGAATTGCATCTAACAGCCCACCCTACGTTTGTAAAGGACGAACCGTTTAGGGTTTTGGCCCTATGAAAACAAGGGACGGGGCTTATTCGCCAGGGTCCACAGTAGATCATAAGCCCTTTGAGGCATCCTCTTTGAGATGCTTAGAATTCGGTCGGACTCTTTATGCTCAGAAAGCGCGAAGCTTTTCTGAAACCTTCTCGCACTTCGTAATGTACGAGTTGTTGCTGAGGGTGAAGGGTGTGGGGCGGGGGGACCGTCCCAGTGCCACACTAAGGGTTTAGAGCTTAAGCCTTAAGCTTAAGTCTTAAGTGTTCCAGCACAGTGCTAGAGGATTTTGAACTAGTCGTCTGCAGGATTTCTACAGCAGCATTAAGAATCTGATGGCGCTGAATCATGTTTGCATGGCAAAATGAAACCTGAAAGATTACTGGCCAAGTCCTTCCAGACCTGGCTGCTTCTGTATCTTGGTCATGGCGTTCAGGCTCCAGAGACTTTGGCGCACCCAATAGTCATCTCTCTGCTTCACCAGCGCCGCTCGTGGAGACTCGGTTCCGAAGACATTTTTCTATTGCCTGCATCATAGCTCCCTTGCTGTCTAGCATCATGACTGCATAAGCAGTGAATGCATTTTTAGGCTTGGCCGGAAACTCGTAATTCATGGAGAGTTTCCAACACGCGGATCATCACCTGTAACGCGGCCCCTGAGAGATAAGGGCGTGAGGTCAGCAAAGTTTGCAGACGAGGGCATGATGGCTGCGAGGGCGGTCTGTGATGCACGTCTACGTATGCCAGCAGTGAGTTCGCAGGATCTAGCTGCGAACTGAACTCTGGTGAGCCTATGTGTTCGGAGTTGGGATGTCGCGAATGTCTGCTTGACATCACGTTGTCTCAAGACACGTCATCTGCAGGAACCCTACATCCTGAACACACTTTTGATATCTTTAATAAACCCTACAAGCCCAAAACCCTAGAACATCAGCCCTGAACCCTACACTCTAGAACTTCAGCCCTAAACCCTAAACCCTAAGCCCTAGAACTTCAGCCCTTAACCCTAAACCCTAAACCCTGAAACTTCAGCCCTAAACCCTAAAGCCGAAACCCGCCCTGCCTTCCACCTCTGTGGCCGTGGAGTTCCGCATGCGGCCACTCGCCATGGAGTCTCGAAATCGAGGAGCAAGGCCTTTCATTGAGGGCTTAGGGTGTAGGTTTTAGGGTTTGGGGT
>CAJNJA010033375.1:1658-29858 GCA_905231915.1 Symbiodinium necroappetens
ACTGCTACTGCTACTGCTACTAAGCCCTGGGCCCACAGCTGAGCAATGAATGACTTTGAAACCAGGGGCCTCTCTTGCAAACAGTACGGGCGCTCTAGAAGGTTGCAGTCCCGGAACCGAAACACGTCTGTAGGCTGCAGGATGGCTGTTAGCAGGATGCGGAGCCTTTTCTGGCTCAGTTTAGGATGCCTGAGCACACCGGGCTCTCTACCAGAGCCGAGACCTCAGCCTTCGCAAGCATCAGTGTCCTGCTCTCTGCCACTCGGCGTTCACTGTACCATGTTGAAGAGAAATGCACAGCTGTGCTGTACTGCCTGTCTGCACCCTCCGAACTTCAGGCACCTGGCTCGAAGCTGGACTGTATCTAATCTTCTGCAGGACTCTGCTGCCAGCATCCAGCAATGCCTGCCAAGCGAAGCCGTGGAGCCGACTCCAGGCGACCTCCTGCAGCGAAAAGTCGGGCACCCTCACCGAGCAGTCCAACAAGTTCGGAGACTCGCAGATTTTGGGAGGAGTCCAGCAGTGATGGTGGAGCAACGAGGCCAGGCCCCAAAGCTCATGCAAAACCTGCAGGACCACCCCCGCCGACGCGCAGTTCGCGCCAATGAAGAAGCAGCAACTGAGCATGAAGGTCCAGCTCGGAGCAGACCCCGACGAGGAAGTGTGGTGCATGGCTCTCGGCCAGGCTCGGTTGCCGAATCCAGCACAGGCCCAAGCCCAGGACCTGTTGCAACGAGTGCCACTATGGTCTCCGGAGTGCCCGCGCCACCTACGGGGCCCACAGGAACATCGACGGCCACGGTTCCGAAGTCAATGCCTCCCAAGGCCTCGGGACATCGACCCAGTGGACCTCCTGTGCCCAGTCCGGCGACTCCTGCCACACCCTTTGCTATGCCACCGAGTACACCTCTGGGCACGCCTGCTACAGCCTTTATGCCAGCGGGGGCTCTTCCAGCTCCATGCCAGGGCTGGACCATTGCTCTTACCATCCAGCCAACGTACGGGTGAGCCGACCTCTGGCCCTGTCTGGTGCATAGCTCTTCCGTACCAGAGAGCCCTCTCGCCCGCGACCGGCCGAAAGGAAAGTGCCAGCTGCCATCTCTGTAACCCTAAAGGCCAGAGCTGTCAGCAGTCACAAAAACAACCCTGTGCCCAGGTCGGCATGGTCCTCACCATGCAAGAGCTTCGAGGACGAAAGGGTCACGCGACCGGGTTGCTCGCACTCACAGTGTGGATCAGGTGGCCCGCTCCCTGCTGTCGAGCTGCCTCTACCAGATCAGCCGAAGCCTCAGCAACATGTCATAGTGCCTCTGAGAGACCTGCTCTTGAGCCAATGTTCTTCAGCAGAGCCAGCTCGCATCGAACATGTCTGCGGCTACTCCAGAGCTCAAATCGGCAATGGGCTCCGACGGGGCCTGAGCCACCTCCAGGCTCCTTGCCTCCAGGACCCTACAGCCTGGTACTTCCTTCGATGGGCCCAAAGAAGAAAAAGAAACATCGACAGCCTTGGGTACCACCGCCTCCTCTTGACTCTTCGATCATCGTGGACCCCAATGCCCTCGTGTCCGGAGCGGACATTGTCATCACCGGAGGAGCACATCAACGCATCAGAGGTCTGAAAGGGTACATCCTTCCTTCTGCAGAGGTGGACAGCACTACGTTCAACGTGAGGTTGTATCAAGGACACGCGTCCCTCCAATCAAAAATTATGGTGCGTTGATCGATCCAACGTCGCAGCGAGTGCACCAGGGCCCCCGGCTGAAGACGACGGACTACATCCGTCTTTGCGCTGGCGTCTGAGACCTCCTCCTTTAACAGTTTATTCCGCTCGCTTTGTCCTTGGATGGCAAAGTTTGGCCACGCTGGTTCCTCCCAAACCAGCAAAGAAGACAGACCAGAAGGGTCAAGCTGGGGAGAGCCAGGTGGCTACGAGACTCTGGAAGGGTGTACGGCGTGTCAACAAGGCTGGCGATCTTCTTCCGCAACCTAAGGCTGGGGATTGCAAAATCCCTCCTTTCTCGAGGCTGCAACGAGAGTTCCTGTCAAGGACACCTGTGACAGCAAGGCAGATCCCAAAGGAGCCAGACACCCCGCCACCTGGATGGACTGGTGCTAGTGCTGCTGCCACAGTGGCAGAGCAGAAGCCTTCGGATGAGAAGTCGGTGCTGCCTGCTCGAAAACGACGGCGGGCCAGATCTCCATCTAGAGTGGTTACCGGCCACAGGCTCGTGCACACTTCAGGTGGGCACGGTAACCCTTCAGACCAACGACGGGGTCTACCGTCCTGCATCGCGGAAAAACAAGAAGGCGACTACACAGGCTGTCAACGAGCCAGATGTGCTGCAGGAGGCTGCAGCTGCAGAGGAGAAGCAGGAAACTCGGCTTCCCACGGCCAAACCGAAGCCGAAAAAGAGGCCCGAGCCCTCGCCCTCACAGTCCCTACCAGTACAGGAGGTGGTTGCAGACAAGGCGCCACAGGGAGCTGAACCTCAGTCTGCTCCCACCGCGGACAGCATTCCCCAGGATCTCGTCGAGGTTGTGGTCGAGGACATCGCAGTCCCTGATCTGTCGAGGTTAACATCGTCTCGGCCCACAATGCCGCCTAAGCCCAAGCAGCGACCTCGTGCTACAACTTCAAGGCCAAAATCTGGTGACCAGGGTGCCTCGGATGCTTCTACCAAGGCAGAGCGTGCAGACCACCACACCTCTGAGATTGCTTCCACCAGGACTTCCATGGCGGGGTCCTCGGGAGCTGAGAAACCACCTGCTCCAACAGAGACGACTGGCCCCTCCACTGGGAGGACGGGGCGAGATACTGCTGCCCGTCAAAAGACGAAGCCTGCCACGGGACGACCACTGAAGCCTCCGCGAGTTCCCAAATCCATTTGGTTTGACTTCGATGATGATCACCAGGGCCCTACCAGCCCGGTGCTTCCTGCGGCTGCTCCTGCAAAGCGGAAGCGTGCCAGCCGGCGGCAAATGTTTCAGACAGTGCTTCGCATCAGTGCAGTCAACCGAGCTGCGGATGATGCAATGCAGATTGATGTACCCGAGAACCCCGGCAGCTCTCGTCGACCATACCACAGTGCTCTGCTGGCAATCTGCAATGTCACTTTCCTGTGGACTGACAGGCTTGGAGAACCGAATCACCTGCTCAGGCCTATGGCGACCTTGCCCGTGCCACGCTCGAGGGAGGTTTCCTCTGATTCCACGGCTTCAGGTGTCCTCGCACAGGACATGATTCGACTTCTGCTGTCCAAGGCAGAGCCGGCTTCGACAGTGAGTGGGCAGGCCACGTCAGCTGACGGAACACAAGGCAGGGTAGTCTCTGAGCTTGCCTGGTCGGCACGGTCGAGGGTAAGGGTGTTCTCCCGTCTGCCTTTCAGGTCTTCCAATGCAGGGCCCCACCCAGCTGCCACTGCACACCTCTCGACTTCTCTGCCGTCCAGCTACAGGCTAGCAGAGTATCAGGCCACTCATGTCTCAGGCCATGGCAAATATCGACCGAAGACCCTCGTCGGCATGCTCGAATGTTGGCTGGTGGCTGGCCCGGGTAGTCAATCCCTCTACCAGGGAATAATCCTGCCACTGTACCAGATGACTGGGGACTCAGGTCTGGAAGATCCACCCAGGCTTGAGACATCCATCCCGGCCACGACCTTACCATATGCCACAGGACGGTATCAGAATCACTCCAAGTCTCTCCCAGGTATGTTTGCGCCACTGGCAACAGGTGAAGGGCACTCTACGACCAATTCTCATAACCATTCTGAAGAGACGCCTCTCTTACAGGGCTGGCCTGACAGCTACCAGGATGCTCAGCACTGTGCCGTCTGTGCCAGGCTCGTGCCGACGGACTCTTTGTCTGAAACTCTACCCTTAGACACTGCCTGCTCAGACAGCCGCGGAATGCCTCCACCACTCCGTGGACTCGCTGCTGCCCAGGCAGTTCCCTCAAACATTCAGCCGTCTCCCTGGTGGCATGTGACGAGCCGTGATTGGAGCCCAGGTGAGTACGCTGATGCTAAAGTATCCAAAGCGAGAGATAGCAGACAAGGACAGATGACAGCACTTGATGACTGGCCAGGTCTGCATGCGCCACTGGCACCAGGCCCTACAGGCAGACAGTGGAGTCACTATGTCTGGTGGACCCTTGATGACATCCCTGTGTGCAGGAACAAAGAGTCTCCCGCTGCAGCCCGAGGAACCACAGACCCTAGAAAATCCTGCAGCAATCGCAACAAGATGCCCCTGGACTCGAAGAAGATGGTTCCGGAAAGGGTGGATCTTGACAGTCTTGACTAAAGTCAAGGCAGACACCAGCATAGCGAACTGGCCCATGGTACCTAGCAAACCCGTCTACTGGGTACCTCCCTGTCCACACATCTCCGACGACAGACAACAAGGCGGCGGGATTAGTTGTTCTTCTTGACAAAAGTGCCCTGCCTAAGTCCTCACAGCCGATCCCAAGCCGGGAAGGATACAACACATCCGACTCGTCCGCAGAGCCTGGACCCTGGATCTCCTCCACGTCTACCAGAAGCCGTATAGTTTCCATCCCAAGGCCTCGCAAGATGCTAAGAAGACCAGAGCAGAGATATGGTCTGTGCTTGAAGCTCAGCTGAAACGTATACCCATGAGGCATACCTTGCTGACTGCGGGAGACTTCAATTGCCCGCTGACGTCATACCCTCAGGCCGGCCCGCGAATCCAAACAGGTGGCAGTACGATGCCACCGGATCAGGCTCGTCTTCAGACCATCGTCGAGGAACATGGATTGGCACACCTAAACTCGTGGTGTAAGGCAGCTGGTCCCACGTTTGTGCATGCAAAAGGTGCTAGCCTGATAGATCATGTACTGATGAGGGCGTCTCAAACCGGCAACAGGGCCAAACAGGCCAAGCCCGTGGACCTGGCCCTTGCCGCCTGGCGACTTGGAGGGAAACACCTCCCGGCCCTCAACCACCCGGCGAAACCCAAGAGAGCATGGAATCACTGGGAGGTGGTGCAGCTTTGCAAATGCCCGAACGACAGTCGAGTGGAGGCCCTCCGAAACATGGTCAAACAGGAGCTACACACGGCTACTGACATTGCCTCTCTGAACCAACTCCTGATCAGCTGTGCAACGAAAGTATTCCCTCCTGTCAAGGGACCGCAGCGACTAGCCACCTGGCAGCAGCCCTGCATGAGCATCGGAATCAAAGGCATGTGGCAGGCCCGACGACAGTGGAAGCACCTTGCGCAGACTCAACCCGACCAGGTACTGCAGATCAGCAGAGCGTACCAAGCCTTCAAACAGGCTCACAAAGCCTTCAAACAGGCGGGCAAAGCATGCAAGAAGCAATGGTTCTATGACAAAATCGACGAACTACAAGCTGCAGCCGGTCGAGGCGACACCCGATCGCTGTTTGCTGGTGTTCGCGCTGTCGCGCCCAAAAAGGCCAAAGCGAAGGTTCAGCTTCGAGAGGACAAAGGACAGTTGTAGTCGGCAGGTGATCAAATCAAGCAGCTTGAGACATACTATCGCCGCCTGTATGCGGCGGACGAGGACCCTGATGTAGCTGGTGAGGCCAGAGCCCCAGTGCACGTACAGATCGACCCGGAACACATGACACATGCACTGTCCCAGCTGTCGCCGCATAAGGCCACCCCTCCGGGTCAGGCCACCAATTCCCTCTGGAGGCTGACTGCAGATCTCATTGCACCCACCCTGTGCGACATGGCATCCACATGGAGGCAAATCCCGGCCGACTGGCGGGATGCATGGTTGGTCTTGGTACCAAAGATTCCGAGGCCGGTTTCGCCTCGGAACCTGCGTCCTATTGGACTCACCGAGCCCAGCGGGTGGGCATACGCCCGCCTGCTGCAGCAGCAACTCAGAGAACATGCATCCGCCTATCTTCGGGAGGCCTCGCAGTACGCTTATCTCGCGGGCCGTGAGGCCGCAATGGCCATACACCGAGTATCGCAACATTGCAAGTACGTGCAGATGAAGTGCTCGCATGTGATTCGTACCGTTGCTGATAGGCAGGAGTGTCGTCCGGAGTCTGCTCCACACTTCGCCGGGGTCCAATTGTCGTTGGACCTCTCAAACGCCTTCGATCTCTTGAACTGGAGGTTGATAGATCGTGCTCTACTTGACGCTGGTGTTGACACAGAGCTGCGAAACCAGGTCATGTCGTGGTATTTTGAGGTCACATATCACATAGAGCATCTGAACAAGACGGCCCAGGTGACTGCCCAACAGGGCCTCGTCAGGGCTGTCAGCTTGCCCCGATCTTGTGGGCGATGATGGGACACGTCTTCAAATCCGTAGCTACTGATACAACCAATCAGGTCACCACATCATGGCTACAAAACAACACCACCACTTATGCGGACGACATCCACCTCATGGAGGTGGCGAGCACCTCTTCCCATCTCGATCGTATCCTGCACAACTTCGGCACGATGCTTGACGCATTAGCAGATAATGATATGATTATCAATGCAACCAAGTCAGCCGTTCTCCTTAGACATCGCGGTTCCTTCATCAAAAAGTGGTTGAGGCGGCACAAGCAGCACACCTCGGAGGGAGACCTTCTATATCTTCGCACACCCAAAGGCCGCGAATTTCGGTTCCCCATGCGAGATCAACACACTTATCTTGGTGTGAAGATCTCGTACCATGCCATGGCTAAGCACACCACTCTGTACCGTCTACAGGTGGCCAATCAGGCTTGGCAGCGACTTCGGGGAGTCCTCTGCTCCAGTGGACGCCTCGCGCTGGCTCACAGAATCTCCCTTTGGAAGGCCACGGTTCTTCCAACACTAATGTATGGACTGGCTGCTGTAGATCCAGAGCCCAAAGAACGAACCCGTATGCAGTCCTTAATCATCAAGCACGTGCGAGCCATGGCTAAGTCTTACGCACACATGCAGCATGAGTCTTCGTGCAAAGTACTTCTGCGATGCGGAGTCTTATCTGCACAGGCCCAACTCCAGAAGGAAACTGAAGGACTGCTCAGGCGCCTCAGAACCCATGCTGAGACGACGCCTCTTGTACCATTGTCCCATCTGGAGGCACTACGAGCACAGGCTGCCAACCTCCAGGCGGCCGACATGATTGGGGTGGACGAAACCACCCACACTACAGGCGGCGAACCTGGTTATCCCTGCCACACGTGTGGCAGAACCTTCCATTCCTTTCGACTCCTTCGATCCCATGAGGCCAAATGGCATCAGCTGAAAACTCCAAGCCCCAAGCAGGCCGACTTTGACCGATTTGCACATGGCACAGATGGCATGCCTACCTGCAGGCACTGTGGACATAGATTTCGGCAATGGGCAAACCTGCAGCAACACATTCAGAGACAACGATGCCAGGTTCTGAGAAGAGTAAATCCGACACCGCCAACTGCCTCCCCAGGAGTGCCGAGTGAGACGACGCAAGTGTCTGCCCCGGGAGATACGGACCCCACATCAGTCCGGTGCAGGAACATTCCACACTGTCTCAGGATCGCTTAGCCACTGCTCCTGCTGTGGCAGGGCCTCCAGCCGCCTCTGAAGGCGAAAGAGCAACATCCTCATCGCAGTTGTCTCCTCAACCTAGACAAGAGGATGATATGCCTGCCCAGGTCCCCCTCCAGGACTGGCCTCTTGTACACAGGCACCTTCGGAATGGCACATGGATGAAACTGACAGAGCACGCAGCTGTTCAGCAGTGTCTTCAACATCCCGGTATGTCTTCAATGGGCGGCGACACCTGCTGGGATCAAGAGCCACATGACCAATCAGCATGCTGAATGGCAGACTCTGCAACCTAGCATTCGCTCTCTTCTTAAAGGTTTCAGGCGCCATACAGTGGTGCCTTGCAGGTATTGTCATCAAGATAAGATCAACAAAGACAGGCACTGGTATCAATGTCAAGTACTTAGTCTCTGTGCCTTCCTTAGTGTGCGACATGACCGTGCCAATGGCCAATTTGGCGGAGGAGATGGACATGGACGATCAGGAGAAGCTGTTCTTCGGCCACCCGGGACCGGTGAAGAGGGAACCTCGGGCGGCCGACACTGGCACGATTCCTCCGACGCTCGGCCCTGCCAAACGGCAACGTCTGGAGCCACAGGACCGTTCCAAGGGCAAAGGAGGGAAAGGCAAGAACAAGGGCAAGGGCAAGGGAAATCCTCTTCCAGGACAATCCTCTCAACACGGCGGATACCCCCTGTCACAGGCCTGGGGCTACAGCACTGGTTCGGGAGAGGAGCTGTCGACACCCTGGGCGGGGGATCGAGCTGCTCCCAGCCTCGGGTACCACTCGTCATGGACGGGAGATGGAACATTCCAGAGACTGGGCAGGGATCATCGCGAGTCAGCAGACTGGATGGAGCATCGGATTACTCGCCTAACCCAACTGGTGCTTCGTCAGGAGCAGACATTAGCAAACCTTCGACAAGACATGATGCTTTATCTTTTCGTTCGGAGCGGAGACAAAGGGATGATCCCGGTCATGTGTCAGGCGGCGGACAAGTGGAGGCAAATGAAAGAGGAATCCCGGGGAAACTGCAGATGTCCCTAAAATTGGCGATGTTCAAGCAGTTGTTGATCTCGTTGTTCGAGCGGTTGACAACCACGCAGCAGGACGCTCAAGCCATGGACCACGCCAAGAGCCTTGGCTGGCTGGACAACGACCAGAGCTGGCGGGTTCTCCACTGGAATCCAGCTCAGCAAAGTCTGGAGGTGGACCACTCCTATCAGCCGGTTCCCACCAAGGACCTGCTCGATCAGATCACCAATGTTCGGAAGGCCATCAACGAGGAAAGTCTTCTCCGATTCAAATCTCTCCGTCGCCTGAGCCCGGATGTGACGGCGGAGTGGATTCAGTTTCAGATTGCCATATCGTTGAGAGCGGAAGCAGCACCATTGTGGGCCACTCTAAAGTCATGGATCGGCCAGTCCTCGTGGCACACGCTGGGATGCCGACTGCGACGAAATCGACCGAACTACGACTCCCTGACAGCGGATCTGTGGAACTCTGCTTGAACGCCATCCCTAGCCTTCGAGCATTGCTCCAGGTATCCTTGCACAATGATACCAATCTGTGCTATTTGAACTCCACAGCCCTTGCGGCCACATGGACACTGCTTCAGGTCCAGCTTCATGGCTTTGGCTCTCTTCGCATTGCCCCGGCCCTCAGCCTTCTCTGTAACATCCAAAGATCCGCATCCACGAGTCTCAGCTCATCAAGACAGCTTCCATGGACACTCCTCCTTCAGGGGTGGCAGAGGCTGCACCATCAGCATGATGCTCCAGAACTGGTCACTCACCTTCTTCCAAGGTTGGCGATACAGGGGCTTGCTACACGATGGGAGGCTCGGGTCATGACGGACGAAGGTATCCGAGTCTGGGACTCGGGTACACTGCAATCTCCACTCATCCTGCCACTGCATGCAGAGGAAAACCTCTATCTTCAGAGGCTGATTGACAAGTGGCATCTTCAGGCAGCTGTTCATGCTCTGATTTCCCCCCCTCCATTCATCTGCCTGCAGCTTCAAAGGTTCTCAGGCGAGAGGGGAAATCTCGTCCGCAACGTCAGGCCCCTATGTGATCGACATCATGTTGTACACATACCAGTGTTTCAACAATCCGCGACAGTAGCTGTCCACCCTGCAGCTTACCAGGTTACGGCGATGGCCAGACGACGGGCTTTCGCTCTGGCTTTGTGTTCACGGTGTGCTCTGGTGAACCGGGCCCACTGTAGTTTCCTTTAAGTTCGGGGTCTCAGCACGAGAAGCCGTACTGACATACACCACCGTGACATGCGTGAACATGCACTTCTCTCCGTAAGCGCACCGCCTTCGAGCAAAGAGTCGGCACGGTTGCTAACTCCCCACCGCCCTTAGCTTGTCGCCCTTGCCTTTTCCTTTGCCCTTTTGCCCACCGCCACTGCCTCCAGTGCCACCACCGGGGTTGGCCCCCGGTAGCGTACTGCTCCTGAACGTCAGCCTCGTGCCTGCGTGGTGGGACTCCAAAGCCTTGTTGGCGCCTTACGAAGAGTGAGCGGCCTCAAGACCAGTTTTCCACTCCACGGAATTTCTGCTTGACTCCAAGCGAAGGCGTCAGAGGCCAAAAGCGCCGGACTCGTGACACCTCATCAAGGAGAAACGACCCGGCCTTGTGCAAGTATAGTCGTCAAGCCGGTCCTTCTGGCACTTGTAATTACACACCAGCAGCGTTAAGCTCCGTAAAGGCTTCCAACCAGCTCACCTGGAACTCCTGAAAGGGAGTCGCCGTCTTCTCGAGGTTGTCATACCTCGACCAAGCCTTCATACTCACATGGAAAAACCCGTCCAAAGCCGCTACGAGTCGGTCAAAGACTGCCGAGGGCTTCGCCTCGTAGTCTCCATTGTGCTTTGCCTCCTTCACGATCGTGTCGTAGCATCGCCGACGTGTACCTTTGAGGATACGGGCGAAAAGCCTGAGCTTCTCGCGGGCATTCTTCGGCTTGACTACAGGCACACGTCCTGGAAAGCCTCCAAGTGCTTGTCAAGCTCCGAGTCACCGTCACCAAACACGGGCAAATCGTCCCAGAGCGAGTAATTGAACACGCTTTTCTCTTCTTTGAGCGTCTTGAGCTGCACGGCACGCTGCTTTGTGTCTTGTTCACGCTGCCTCCTAATCTCCTGCACGATGGCAGGAGAGCCGACTCGCTGCCTGAGTTGTGCGTCGACGAAGAGATGTCGAAGAGTTGCGGCTTGCCGCTCTTAAAGAAACCAGCAGCATAGCCAGGCGGCTTCGCAGTCTAGGCTCTCCTCGGCGCATCGTCCTCGTAGATCGGCCCCGCTCCAGCAGCCGTCTCGCACAGCAGGAAGTCGGGCACTGGCAGGGTGTGCTTGTCCGGGTCTTTGCGCCGAAACTTGGGCGGTGACACCAGTCCCCAGTCCACAGTTCCCCCACAGCCAGTCGTAAGAGGAACACACGGACCCGGCGGAACTCGGAGGCAAACTCCGAGTGTCTAAGGAGCTCTCGGCCTTCTCTGGAAGAGACTGCAGCCGGAACGGTCCCTCCATCCTCGTGGTAAGCTTCCGCCGCACCCTTGTACCGGTAGTAGACCGCCATGGGAGCGGCACCAGGTTGCTGAAGTAGCTTGCTGATACCTGCACCTGTGGTGCGGAGCAGGTGGTCGGGACCATCAATGCACGCAGTAGGCGTGGAACGGCACATGTTGGAAAAACGCGTGTAGGCTGCGCCTTTCCAACACAGCTCTCTGCAAGCGAAACAGCCTCGTTCTTGCAGTCTGGACGGGCCATCTCAACGAAGACTCCCTCCCCGCCATTCGGTGTCCCACGAGGTTAAGAGCGGCAGCACGCCGCCCTGAAGTTCTCGAAGGTTCGCGTGAAGAAGCCGAAGGCCGCGCAGCGGGCTGCCCTCGGTCTCCTCGACCAACACGGTCGGCTGGACCGGCCGGTGCTGTTGTGCCGTACACATGGGGTGCACCCGGTGGCACAGCTCTGCCGCCACCTCGCTGGTCGTGACGGAAAGGCCACGAGCTTAGAGATCCGTGCCGTAAGGAAGGTGCCATACGTTTTGGCCCCATCATGGACATCAGGTGTTGGCGCGCCTTCAGTGCGATACGCTCGCGCTCCTCACGCGTCACATCGGGACGTGAAGGCTCGGAACTCCGGCCGCGGGTTCCAGCGTCCAGCGACAGAGATCGCGAACGTGGCGTAGCTGCTGCCAAGCATCCCGTTCTAATTCCCGGAACAGCCCCCAACTGAAAGAAGCGTCACTCGGACGCGACCTGTTTTACCTCGTGATTCCCTAAAGGGTCACAGAACAGGGTGTGGGAAGTTTAGCTGCTTGCACCCGGTCAATAAACCCCAGCAGCAATCGTAGCTGTCTGCCGGTTTCCGCGCTGCGGGCGAAGCTCGACAGTCCAGACGTCACGAGTGCGCGGCGGGCACTCGTCGGACGCAAACCAAGGGCTATAAAACTACACTGGCCAGCTGCGCGTGCAACAGGCACCGCTAGTAGTTTGATTCCTTGACGGCTATATTGCATTAGCCTAGTTCTACGCTAAAGCAAGGGCGCAACAAGTCACGCAGGGACTCGTTACTCGATTCGCAACAAACAGCTGGCGGTGGCAGACAATCTACAAGGCGTGCCCCTTTCACTGCAACTACTGCTACTGCAACTACTGCTACCACAACTTCCTTCCTTCCTTCCATTCGCGGCGAACGTCCGGGGTCCACCTGGCGAGTCGGCAGGCTTTGCCTGGCTACCGGAGCAGCGTTGTCTACGACAACGCTTTACCGCACACACAGAATGCAGTGACGCCGCCCCGAAGGACCAAGCACGTCAGCGACCCGGGCCGAGGCCCAGCAGTCTCTGCACCCATGCACCAGTACATTAACACGCTGCACAGTGATGGCTTATATCCACAGAATCTGCCACTTGAGAGACAGCAGAGTCTAAGAATTGAAAATGCCCAAAAAGATGCTACGTTTCTGAAGAGCAGGCTGTACGGAAAGAAAACTGCCCTCATCACAGCTCTCGGATCATTGCCCTCGAAAGGAGCTTCCTGCATGACCTTAGGCAGCCAATGCCATAAAGCAAGCCTGGGACACAGGAGTGCAGAACGAAGAAAGAGCCACGTTTCGCTCAGGCCATTCCACTCAGTCCTCAGTCAAAACTTGCAACAACTATGGCTGCCCATTCTCATCACCTTGGACAGGATGAAATCCACAGAGACTCAGGCTTCGCCATGCACTGTCTGAGAGCCTGCGATATTGCCCAATATGATGCGCAAGAAGAAGCAGCCGTGTTCCACTCCAAGGAAGCGTCGCATGCAGTCTATGAGGCTCGAAGGAAGTCACCTCTTGAAGCGACAGCATGTGCCCCTGTGGTCCTCCAGCACTGAGGCGGGTCCTGCCGTTGGGGTCCTCAACAAACAACTGGCCACCTGTAAACTCCGAGCATGGCATCGACATGTTCAACGATCCACGAAGATTCCTTGAGTCGCGATGTGGCGTTGCTACCATGTTGAGGGTTAGGGAGCAGGTCGTGAACTTGTGCTCTGGGTTCCATGTATGAACAATGCTGGCCAATACTCTGGTTGTCCACGGAAAAATATTTGAGTTATTGGTCATACCTGCTTGGCTTCCAAAGTTCCATGCGCCAGTGGTAAAACGAGACGGGGCAAAGTCCGGATCCTCAACACCCCACGTCGGATTCCACCTAATACGCCTGTCCGACGGCAGCCAGCTACTCAACCTCTGCAGTTGCGTCCACGTTGTCTGTCCATGCACAACCATAGAAAAAGCTAGGCTTTCAACCTGACAGGAGTCAGGAACACTTAGGCCCCGAACATCGACATCCCTGACCAGGTAAATGTGCTGCGCCGCAAAAGCATATCGCAGATCAGCTTCAGTAGAGGAAAGCGGATATACCCCTGCCATGTAGATGCCTCCAAGGGTGAAGCATCGAGAGGCTCCTAGGGGACACACCGGCTCCGCCAGCGCAGGTCCCTCTTCCTCATCAGAGCTGATTTGCAAGGCCACTTGCAGTGGCACTGTCACAGCCTGCTGTGCATTGGCACTGGAAGCTGCAGGGCCACTCGCACTTTGAGAAGAACTTCGTGGAACAAAGTAGTGCTCCAGGGTTCTCTCTCCGGGCCGATTGCGACTTCGATCCTGCGTGGCTCCTGTTAGAAGCGAACAATGAGAACTGCACTCCGTATCTCGCCTCCAGAGCCCGGCAAAGCACCAAACAAAGTTAAGAACGAGACCACTGCAGCTCAGGACACCAAAGCTCAGGCCACTGAAAACCCACTTTGTAAAGAGCGCACCAAAGGTAAGGCCACGACTATGTCCAGCCATCTGCACACTCCACGAGTCATCATAGCACGGGGAAACGAAGCGAGTACCTTAGTAGACAATGGCTATGGCGAGAAACTCCACAACCACTGCCACGCAGGAACACGCACTCTGCGAGGTATTTTGCACCAGCCGGTCACTGCTCAAAGCTTCAAGATGGAGCTTGCAATGTTCCTCCATCTCCCCAATATCATACGCCCCTCATTTCATCACATGATTCAGCATGAGCCCCGCAGCGAACTGCCAAGCAGGCTCCCGGTGGAGAGCTCTTGCCTCCACAAAACAACCACTGAAAGCATGAAAATGAGCAGGGCCAAAAAGCTGCAGGCTGCAAGCATAGCCCTCGCGACAGTTCCATGTCGCCAGTCATGGCTCAGCGCCTGATGGTCGCAGCCAGGTTGTTGGCCAGGGCCGAACGCATAGGCCTGTCCGCCTTGAGCTGCGTCGCCACAACTTGCAGCACCGAGTTGTGACACAATGCTTGCAGGCCATTCCTGAGATTCACCGGGGAGTCTGTGGCGGTGCCCACCTGGATCAAGAAGACGACGTTGTCCCCCTGCATATCGCTGGAGAGAGGCCGGGTGGGGTGGAAGCGGGCCAGGCTATTGTTGGCCACCACATTGGCCAACAAAGTGTCCACCTGCTCAAGGATTTCGGCTGTCCGGAGCGGCGGCTTGTCCGTGTCAACAACATTTCGTTGATTGCCCTGATCCCACTTCAAGTATGCCCAGGTCATGGGAGGGCCCGGATTGAGCCAGCCCATTGCCGCCATCTTTTCCACATCATCAGGCTGTTGCTCCAAGCCAGTGAGGCGGGCCTTCAGCTCAGCAAAGAAGCAGACAAAGAGGGAGGTGCTCATGGGCCGATCCAGCTTCGCAGGCTCGCTCTCCTTGAGTTTTCTCCATCCATCCGCCGCCACATACAGCATCCCTACCACAGAGGCAGGCACTCCAATCTTCATGTGGGCCACGAAGCTGTACTCCAACTTCAGCAGATTGATGGAGTCTTCGTGTCGCAGGGCCAGCCTTTGCAACACGCCTAGCACCTTGTGCACTTCCTGCATGTCCGTCGCCGAGGCGGTGGCACCATCCTTGGCCGAGAACCAATCATCACGCCACTCATCTTTCTTCCATCCACCAGTGCGCCGCCAGGGCTGGTAGTTGCGCTTCATGCCCTGATGAGCTCCACCCCCATTGCCATTGCCCCCGCCATCCTTGGAGCCGCTGGCCTGGCCTTCGCGGCCTTTGCCACCACCACCACCACCATTTTTCTTGGGGTCAGCAAAGCGCGGGGCTTTGGGATCGCGCTCCTCGACCGTGGTGGCGTCCGAAAGCGCCGTGGGAGTGCCCGGTCGAAGCTGTATGCCCGCCGGCATGTATTGCTCCACTCCTCAGATCCCTCCATGTACGAGTCAGGGAAGCTCATGGTTTCCAGCAGCCGGGGAGCGACCACGAGGGTCGCTAGAGCAGGCGATCAAGGGAAAAGGCTGAGCCGCCTGCTTCTTGAGCCGGCACCAGCCACAAAAGATACATCAATGCTTCACGTTCGGCACTCCAGAGAGCAGGGGCGGCAACAATGCTGTCGTCCGAATGCAACCAGCCATCAGAGGTTTTGAGGAGCGAGCGATAGTGCCCCGAGTCGACGCTCGCGCCATGGTGCTCAACAACGGACACAACCTTGTACGGCCGCCACTCGACACTGACACCCTCAACGAAGAAAGGAATCCTGACAGTCGCCTCCAGGAAGACCCGAGTGCAGTTTTTGCCCGCCTCCGCATTGCGAACAATGTGCAGTAGTAGAGGACCAGCCTGCATGACGACCGCATGAACATAGCCCTGGGAAGACCAGTCATGCACTAAAGCCTGAAGAGAGCATGCCTCGATCCGGAGCTTCCGGGAGATGGGCTGAAAGCCAGTGTGAGGAACCTGGATCCCAGCAGGATCAACATATCTCGCCTCCCACACCAAATTTTCCTCGAGTTGGAGGCCTCTCGCCTCTCGCAAGGACCAACGAGAATTCCAGGGCATCATGCTGACGATCATCAAAGGTCCAACGCCTGAGAAGAGAGCGAACCACAAGCTGAGAGGCTAGCTGTAATGTGCCACGCCGACGGACTGAGGCCTGACAGAGTCCCCGCAAAGACAACAAAGCCCTGGTAGAACAGCCATAGACCTGTGCTGCATGTAACAGCGCTATCACCGAGGCGTTCATGTAGCAGTGGTTGTTGGGATTGCCAAGGACGAGGCGAGGCAGCCATAGATCAGGTAGATCCTCGGCGCTTCCCTGGGAGCGACCACTCTCCTCGCTCCTTATGACCACAGCAGAGGAAGGCTTGCTCTGTTTGACACCCACTGACTTGCTGGGTCCATCGCTGCCGTTGGAGGACCGCTTGAAGAACTGCCCAATTGGAGTCTTGGCCACATCAAAGCTTTTGTATTGTGGATCAGTACTAGACTGTTTCTCTGAGGGGCCCCTGCTCGGTTCAGGAGAAAAGCTCTTCTGCCTGAGCTCACGAACTGCAAGTAGTTGAAACATCGAAGTGCACTTGCCCGAGTGATCCCTAGAGCTCTTCGCCTGGCTCCCGCAGCATACACAGGGCCGGCTGAAGGTGGCCGACAAACTCTTGGAGCCTGCAATCGCACCAGAGGAGACACGATCCCATTCATGGACATGAGTGCGCTGCCAATGATTCTTCATCTTGCTGCCATCCGCAACGAGCTGCCTGCACAATGCACAATGCGTTGCAAGAATACGCAGACGCCCTCCATGAGTCTCAAGTTCCTGGGGCGTGACCTTCAAAGCCTCGTCGATCTTCTCAATCAAGGTCTGTTGAGTGGTAGCTTTCGGCGGCGCCACCGGCGCAGCCGCGGTCTTCTCCTCTCTCTCAACAACCTGGAGCATAGCAGATTCACTCAACCCTTGAGCCACCAGTTCCTTGATTCTGGGGCAGGTGCCCTCCGTGATGTGCTTCTCAAGCGAGCGCCAATCGAATAACCGAATCTGGCAGAATCGACAAATAGGCAGTCCATGCAATGCATGAAGATCACGTCGAAAATGGAGCCTTGCTTTCACGTTCACCTCCTGGTGCTTGTGCTTCATGTGCATCTGGAGGCTGGCCTGTGAGTCGTAGTAGACACCGCACACTGGACAGGCAACCGACACTGCCTCGACGTTCGGCACCCTCACCAAGGTGGTCATCATCGATGTGGAAGTGTCCTCAAACTGGAGCAGGCATTGATGTACCCGATAACAGTGCTTGCTCTCCTGCACCTTGATGTTCTCGGCTCGCCTGCGGTCTGAGAGTATGGACTCCCCTTTGCTCACAGCCTGCCACCGGAAGAAGGCATGCGGATCCAGCCCTGCTTGTTCAAGCACAGTCTTATTGCTTATGCCTTCCTCGTGAATCCTGAGAACCTTGCGTAACTGAACAGCAAGAAGCGAACAGACACCTTTGAGAACATCAATCGTCACCCCTACACTGGCCAGCGAGTACCACAGAGTAGGCCAAATAATGGCCTTGTACAGACGAAGCCGATGTCTGCAGGTAATCGCCCCATCCGTGCACAGGACCCGCCGAAGCTCCTGAAAACGCGACTTTGCTTGGGCAGCTCGTGTTTTGAAGGTCTGCAGCTCAAAGTTGTCATACGACAGTGCAGCGCCAAGATATGGCATCGAGCTCTGGCATGGGATGTAAATGTCATTTTGGTTGTGTTCCCCCCGAAGACGAAGAAGCTGAACTCCCTCCCGCCACACCAATAGATGCTTGCAAGCTTGAGCAACCGCCTTGCCACACAACTTCAACACCACCACGGACTTCTGACAGTTCACCTCCATACCTAGTGATTGCAGTGTCTCAATGAGAGCATGAAGGTCACGGACCGCCCTTTTCAGGGCTTGAACTGTACGTATCTCCCAGCACGAGAAAATATCATCGGCAAAAAGAGTGCCATGATTGGCCATCCAATCCCTGTCGAGCCGTTGATCGACCAGCCGACAAAGACGACAGGACCAGGCAGCATACAC
This sequence comes from Symbiodinium necroappetens, assembly GCA_905231915.1. Classification (NCBI taxonomy): domain Eukaryota; class Dinophyceae; order Suessiales; family Symbiodiniaceae; genus Symbiodinium; species Symbiodinium necroappetens. The sequence continues at coordinate 19,535 of CAJNJA010033375.1, forward strand.
AATTGGAGCAATTGGACAGCCCTGCCTCAAGCCCCGAGACATGCACACCTCCCTTTCCACGCCCCCATGACGAACCACACATCTGGTTTGCATGTGAGCTTGCGCAATGACACCTGCAAGAGGAGAAGGAACACCCGCTTCCGTCAGTGAAAGAAGAATCTCTGAGTGCGGCAAAGCATCGAAAGCTTTGTGCAGGTCCAACCCGCACATCATTCCCCCAACCATCGGGACATCAGCATCCCCAAGAAGCTTGGCAGTGTGATCTTTCCGGTGCTGACGCAAAAGAGCCCGAATATCAAAGCAGTGCCCAGCAGCTCTCAAGAGAGCATCCGCAGTGGAGGCGCCTTTTCGATACGCATACTGAGGGAATTCCCGGAGCAGCTGTCAATGTGCGGGGAAGCAGCTTCACGTAGCACCAAGAGAAAGGCTTTGGTATCGGCAGGCATGAGACCTATGGAGCGGAGGTTGCGCGGGTGAGAGGGGGTCTTACCCGCCTTTGCAAGCCATGCAAGCTGAACTTCAGTCCATTCCTCTGGGATGCTGGGGTTCGGGCCGCACAGAGATTTCACAGCAATCTCACGCAGCACCCCCGAGGTGAGCGGGGCCACGTTCTTCCACTGCTGCACCGACGGAGCATCATGCGGGACTGCCTTCCCCGAGCGCAACCGCAAAAACGACCGCTCCCAAATTTCAGCATCAAACACTGCCGGGTCAAGGGGCTCCAAAACAAGGTGTGGAACATCATTATGACGCTTGGCGGCAAACAAGTCGGCAGCATAGTCCGCAAGCATGCGACACTCTTCTTTAGGATGCATAAGCTGGCCGGACTCACTGCGAAGCCGAATTGAACGTTGAACAGTCTTAGGGGCCAGCCACCGCCCACATTGAAACAGCCCTTTGCTGTCCCCTGTCTGCGCCGCCTGCTCTGCCAACCAGAGTGTATCCAGAAGCTGCTGCCGTTTGCGAGCTTTAATTTGTGCTTGCAACTCCCTGCGTCGTCTCTGAAGCTGAAGAACCAGCCGCATGCGAACAAAAGCATCCCGCATCGTGAAAACCTGGCGCCTGGCCAACAGTCTACGAGCCTCCCACAAGGTAATGATCTCCCCATCTATCCCTTGAACCCCTGGTCGAACAAGTTGCCGTCTGTCCTGCTCGGGCTGCTGCGCTACCTCGCGCCGAAGAGCAGCAAGCTGCGTCGCCATTGGCGGCTCCATCCCCTTTTTGGGACCAGTTTGCCGTCGAATGTTATTGGCCTTGATGCGCCAGGGCTGCCATTGCAGTGGTATCGAAGCTCGCAGGATCTTGTGGCCCGAAGACCTCCAGCCAGCAACCGGGGGTTCCTGAGGGACACAGGCCTTGGCAACATTATCTGCAAGAGGAGCTCTGGCGAAAATCCAGTCAATCTGAGACCTCCCCGAGGGGTGTGTGTAGGTGCACAGCTTCTTGGACCAGGAATTTAAGGCAGTCATCTGGTGTGATGCAAGCATTCCGGACAACCATTTACGCTCCTCAACAACTTCAGCCTTGGCCTTGTTGTGCGCCACTCCATAACCAATGCAGGGTACCACCGTATTCAGATTGGAATTACAGTCCCCAGCAATGACAACCGAGGAGCGGACAGGCATGGATCGCAGCGGGGCATCCAGCTTGTTCCACAATTGCTTGCGCTTGCCCATAGTGGTGGTCAGTGCATCAGACTCAAAAGGAAGAGCATGCTGATAAAGACATACAAAATCCATGTGTTGGTCCTTCGAAAAACACCTAGCATGCAGAAGTCGGCCTGGATGCAATTCTTGCCACCTTAAGGAACCTCTATCGCAGAACCCATCACGAAAGCCCAGCAGCACCCCACCTTGATGAGGTTTAGAGGCAGCACTATGAACAAAGGTCCAGCCCTCCGCCACCCATTCACTCTCTGAAAAGCACGATGGGTTTCCTGCAAGGTGATTACCTGAATCTCCGGGCGTTGTTTCAGAAACAACTTGAGCTCCTCAAACAACAGCTGCGTCAATCCGCTGCAATTCCAGGACAGAACATGCAAGCGCTGCTGTACTCTCTGCGGCTGCTCGTCTGCCGGCACGTACGGGCATGCCGGATTGTGCAGGATACGTCTGCTCCTGTAAGTTGCATCTTTCCCTTGCCGTGCCCTCGTGATGGCTCTGGGCAGCGACCTCTTCTTGACCCTGCTCATACAAACACTTGCAGCGGTAAACGAGCCGACTGTATGCTCCCTCCTCTTCGCCGAAGCTGCAGACGGACCGGAGGGTGAGCCGCCAACCCTCACGCCAGGGGACCTTGGAAGAACACCATCTTCCACATCTGTACCTGTCCCCTCCCGGAATTGGGACCGGGTCGAGCGAGCACCTCCAAGTAAAGGAAAGAAAGTAGTTGCTGGCGAAAAACTGGTGTGTTCTGTAGACGCCTTGCACATCTCTATCTTGGAGGATTCATTGTCGGGGCACGTGGCCAGGCCGAAGAACAGTTGTACTCCCATCACCAGAAGATTCTTCAAAATAAAGTAGCTGTTCTGGATAATTTACGGCACAAAAGGCCCACTCCACAACGTCTCTGATCACGCAGTCTGCTGAGGCTCCACTCCAGTAAGCCCCCAACAGATCAATGCAGTAGATCTTTGTGGACTCAGCAACACACTGCCCAAGAAAGTGATCCAGCAATGTCCTCTGCTGCAGCCTTCAGATGCAAACTCGAAGTCAGTTCAGCACCGGCCATGCACCCTCCCCGCGTTTGAACCGCTCGTGGCGCTTTGCTACTACAACTACTGCTACTACTACTGCTACTGCCGCCACTGCCACTGCTATTGCTACTGCTACTGCCCAGCACCATTACGACTACAATAATTGCGGCTGCAACTGCGACAACGACGAGTGCGACGACAACAAGCGGCATGCTTGCCACAAGAACGTCGCGACGACTACACCAGCAGCAGCAGCTGTTGCTACTGTTGCTCGGCTGCTGCGGCGTGTCTACCTACCTGCCCTTGAAAATGGGCTCCCCTAGTCCAGAGTCAAGATTCGTGTTACAGCACTGAAAGGATGCTTTGACTGGGCCTTGACTCTGCTCCAACGTTTAGAAGTGTAGAAGTCCAGCGTCGTGGTACATCACAGAAGACATCCCTGCATGCAATTGGCCCTAAATCTAAGCCAAGCCGTATTCGTGCTCAAGGGTCTCGTTGCTCTTCAGCAGTGCGACATTGGTGGAGACGCTTACGCCTGCAAAGTTCCAGTGCTGCCAACAAGGAACCGGCAACGATCCTTTCCGGTGTGCTGAAGTCAAGCTGGCAAAGCCTTGACCAAAATCTCAAACAACCGGCTGTCTCAGTTCGGGGCGCAAGGCTTCAAATGGGGGATGGCAGATTTCTATGTTCTGGATTAATATAAGCCGCATAAGCATGTCGCGGCAGAACGAAGCAATAGCGGACATGGGCTCCTGACTATAAGTCCGTCCCCACGGAACTTTATAGTCGACTATGCAATCTTAAAGTCCTGAAGAAATCCCACACCTTGGAACTGAACCCTAAGACCCCAACCCCGAAATTAAAACTACTGATGGATCCTGAAATGCACCAAACCTCTAGCCCCAGCCCAGGCTGACACGTCACTTTGCTTTCTGCCCCGCCTGAGGCGATAAGGAAAGACTCCTTACACATCCTGGGCGATTGGAGGTGGATAGAATATGCTTCAAAAATGCTGTCGACATTTTGAGATATGGCACCGAATGTGTAAGGCTCCCATCCGAACTCAGTAAACCCACATTTTGCTATGCCGTGGGTTTCTCCCCTCAGGCGACTGGCTTTCCTCTTTTCCTTATGTTGACGGCTTCTTTCCCCTATGCGAGCCTGGCTCTTCCTATGCTGCGAACCCAGCTGGACACCTCCGAACGGATGTTTTGGCCCTCGACGACAATCGGCTGTGAAGCACTTTGGGATTGGTATCAAACATGGGACGCCAATGAACCAATGCTATCTTGTCCTCTTGCACGTTTGCTCACGGGTTGACCTGTTGACGTGTCGCGTTTCGTTCTGCAGTGGACAGAAAAGTGGCTAGCTCGTTCCAAGAGGAAACTAACTGCCCTCGTTCAGCCGTTGGCTCATGGGCCACCTGCCTCATTGATGCAAGTGTTCATATGTCAACTTGCATTCTGAGGGTTTCGGGATGTTTAGGCTCGAACGCCCCGGCACAGAACCCAAGATCAATTGGCCCCAGCGTCCGCTGGATAAGCATTCGCTGACGGCCGGCAGTGTCGACGACAAGTCCATTCCTCGGCGGCGCTGGCAGTTCGTCTTCGGATTCATGCAGACACTCCTTGTCTGTTGTGGCGAACCTCTTCTACATCCTCCTCGCTTGTGCGAGATTTTCGTCTCAGCACTGGGCCACGGCTTTAAAAGCAAACGTACTTGTTGGGCCTCATGCCTGAATTGCTTTTTATTTGGGGTTAGCAGGCGCACCCAGTGTCTCCAACCTTCGAAGTGGCCTGCTGTAGACAACCAGGCCTCCCCGAGACCTAAACCCGAAAGCCCGCGTAGAGAAATGAGAAAGAGCCGGGCATCGTCTGGGCTCCTGCGCTCTTCGCAGCATCTACCAGCCTCACCACATTTCGCAAATAGTTAGTTGAGGGTGCAGTTCCGGGTCAACAATCATACAAAGGATACATGTTGGATTTGAGGTCCCCGCCACGGTCCCCGATAATGACACTATAGCTTCTGAAAGGATTTTAAACCCCTGTCAAGCACAGCCTCCAAAACCTAAACCGTTGTACATGGTGGTTGATACATACCTCTGACGGCCCAGAAGTCCCTGTAAGATCTTTGAAAAACCCAGAAGTGTCGAAGAGGCAGCCATGACCCGGCCTGCCGACGCACACGTTCGACTGCACCTGCAGGATCGACCGTGCAGTTTCGGGTACACAGCCGAAATACACTGTCTAGGGCTTCGACGAAGTGTCGGCATCTGTGTGCGTGCGCGCGCGCGCGTGTGTGTGTGTGTGTGTGTGCGTGAATGAGTGACTCGAAAACTGCCTTTGGAAAATCTTTCAATATCAATTCCAGTCAAGCAAAGTTCGTCGGGGTGCCTGCTGGGAGCCACTACAAGTCAACGACATGAGAAATGCAACCTCTTGAAGCAGACGTTAAGCGGTTAAGGGTTTGGGTCTTCGGGATCTAAATCCTCGGAATGACAGAAAGCCCCTGCCTGAATCGAGCAGGGTGCTCCCCCGCTACCCATCGCCCCTATATTCCTGGATGCCGAGGCACCAGTAGCGGGACATTCCCCGCTGCAACAGCATCTAGCACGGCTGCGTCCACCTCAAAAACCAAGGGTGGATTCGAACTCCTACCCCCTGGACCCTCATTCCATCCATCCTTCAAAGTTCAGCTTGACAGTTTGCTGGGAGAGAGCATCTAAACGGTCTGCGTTCTTCAAGCTTCCAGCTTCACGACAGCTCTCTGGATGTGAGCGGCCTGAAACCCAAGATCTACAACGGACTTGACTATCAAAAGCCCAGCAGGGAACATAGTCAATGTCATCTTACAGGATTGCAGTCCTAATAGTTCGGCCGGGGTGCACAAACCAGTACTACACGAGATGTGCCTCAATATCCAACACGACGATCCTACCCCAATACACGGCTTGCAGCACCATACGTCCTCATACAATTACCGGCTAAAATACTTTCAGTCCTGATCAAAAAACTGCCCAAAACGCCTGAACGTCGATTGTCAGCATCATCATCGCGATACTCATTATCACCATCATCGTCATCATAATCACCACCACCACCCCCAAAACCACGAAGGGATCATGGCAACCACGACTTTCGAACCGCAACATCCATCAGAGGCAATACGTAATAAGTAGCATGTAGCACTGACTAAAACCCAGGTAGTTGCCATAGTTCAAACTCGGCGACTGCAAGTTCCTGGCAACAACATAGCAACATGAATTGCATCTAGTACCAATACCGCTGCCTGACATCGCGAGCACACACAATGGCGCACACGGTAAAAACGCTTGCAGAACAAACCCAACAAGACGACAGAGCAGCACCACGATCGACGACGGCGCTGGCTTTGTACTTCGAGTTGCTGGCTTACGGATTTCGGCCAAGCCAAGGGCGAGAGTCAAATAACAAAAAAAACTGATCCGAAGCTGACAGATCTCTACCTCTCCTTTGCGGCTGCGGCGGCATTGCCAAATGCGTCCCGGACAGTATCGACATTCGATATGAGCAGCTGGGCGAATGGCACCCAAAGGTCTACCACACCTTGGCCAGGCTTCCAAGAAATCAGCGCAACTGTCGGTGCATCTTGTATCCTTCTTCCCGACCGCTGCCTACCACTACCGTCGTGCCAACATTGTGTGCCTGTGCTGCCGTTTGTACTTCCCTGCGACTTCACGTAGCTATCCCAAGCCTCATGACTACTTCCTCCCATTGCCAGGATCAACTTCAAAACAATTTGGCAGTGTTCCGCCTATATTGTAATAACCTGTGCCGTAGTAATTTCGAGTACTCGTCCGCTCACCATCAAAGCTACTGGAAACGGCTCTTCACTTCTGTCATGGCCCGCAGTAAAACCATAGTGAAAATGCGGCCGAGCCTGTCATACTACCACCCCGCCCATGGAGTAAAGGAAGGGGAAGGGTCAGAAAAGGCTGCTGTCCCTACAATCGTTGACTAGCACCAGCAGTTTATCGAGACACAAAAGAGCAACTCTGCCAGTGGGTAGCATCACTGTCAATATCCATATTGCGATTTATGCTGCCCTCGCCATGATCCCTTTCATGTCATTGCTGCCATTGCTTGCGCTGCTGCAGTTGCAAGTTGGTGCCATTCACCAGCGGCACTGGCGTCCCCGTGGTGTTCGTATTATTTGCGAGCTTGGTCGCTCTACCCGGACCGTTTCAGGAGAACGACACCACCCAATGTTGCGTTCCCAATGCCCCCCACAATGCAAACTCTTCCGTGGCCTTGGAAAGAAGTTCGAACGAGATCTGAAGGTGCGCCGAAGATGTTCAGATCCTGCACGAAGGTTTTGAGGCTTGCTATCTTGGCTGGAGGTTGAGGGTACGGATTGAACGACCTGGCTCTGAGGCCGTTGTCCTATTCTGAGAGCCCCTGAACCCTACAAAAGAGATTCAACCGATCTTCCAACCTGCTTCGTCGCGACAGATTGGCAGCCCCGAGCACTACTACTTGTGAACGCTGACCACCCTGTGAAAGCTCCGGATTGCCGTTGATGAGGGCGTTCAGGGAGACGTTGAACAAGTTGATGCTGCCCATCCTGTGCTCTGGATAGTCTGGTTCAGGCAGGAACCTGAACACAGTCATTGAAAGCCCGGAATCCCGAAATGCCCCCCAACATGCAATTCCGGAGGGGATGTCGAAAGCCTGCAGTCATGATGTAGAATTATGTACTTCATCATCTGACGAAGCCCAACAAATCTGCAAAGGCTACGCGGCTAACACAGTGCAAGGCAGTGTTTGGACTCCCGGACTTTTTCAAGACTTGGTAGCGCGGAGGAGTGCCAGTTTCCATGATGCTTAGGTTTCTTGTTCAGTATAGTTAGGGATCTCTGAGATGGGTTTGTAAAGTTCTGGGATGAAAGCGTTTCCAAGCGAAAGTGCATGGCTCCCAGCATTGGGAGTTTTGAATTTTGAACCCAAAAATCTGAGACATCGAACCAAACGGCTGCTCCGGCAGCCTGTGGCATATGGCACGTAGTGGAGACTGATGCGCTCAGTCTTGAGGCGGAGAACTAAGGACTCAAGCCAGGACAAAGGCCAAGCAGAGCTGCAGAAACAAAAATCAATCCAAAAAAACATGCAGCCGAGCATCATGCGTGCCTTGTTCCCTTCGGGATCAAGGCCAAGTGAAACCAATAGAAACTCCTGACGAGAGTCTGAAGATGCAGTTTAGAAGTTTAGAGGTGTGCACTTGTACTTGCACGCGACGTATGTTTTGCGTTCGGTCATGCCGAAATTCTGCGCAGCGTCTGCAGTCTGCACTGGTATAGAATCTACGCTTGATGAGGTTTCGGACCCGAAACCGAAACCATCCGCAGGGTTGAGGCCACGAACGGCTTTCGTCAATCTTTTGCCACGCCTTGCCTCCTGAGTCTTCTGTTGACGGCTCTTGCCTATGATCCCGTTATTCATTCCGTCGTTCGCAAGACAGTCGTTCTGACTCTTCATCCTTCGACGCATTCCTACAACTTCGCCTTGAAGGGTTGGGGTGTCTTCATAACCATGGATTTGGGCTTAAAGTGAAATGCTAGCGGCTTGAGTCTCTCCAAGCAGCTTTCAGCCGAGTGATTCAGTCTCTACGGTTAGGGTCCCATGGTTGCGACATATATGCAGACACAGCCAATCGTACTGCATGGTGTGCTGAATCCAAAACTCGCAAGATACACTGACCAATCCGGAAAACTGGACGGCGAGGCTGTGAAAGGCTACACTCCTCATCTCAACACCATACTGTAGGCTCGATACGTCTGCAATTTTACACTGTGATGCCCTGAGCTGCACTTCACGATCTCCTTCGACATACGCTGTGTCAGCATGCGCTGCCTTCCCGCGACGTCGATCCTTGTTGAAGGGTGTTGGAAGCTTGAGATCAACAGGATTTTTTTAGGGTCTCACATTCGGGGATTGCCTTGATGATGCGAGTAGGTGACGAACATCACCATGATGATTCCACGACCCTCACTAGTCGGGAATAATGCTAATGTTAGTTGTGGCGATGATATAATTGGTGAATACATGGATGGATGGGTGGATGGACGGACGGATGGACGGACGGACGGATGGATGGATGGATGCGGTGATGCTGCATGTATAATCTGAGCGTGTTCCAACAGTTCACAAGCGGCAAGGATTCTACTGGCACCGAAGTCCCCACCCTTGTGCTGCTTCTTCTGTGACTTCTGCATTCTGCTAGCAGCTAGTTGATTGAACTCAGGCCCTTCGCAGGGCCTAACTCCTATTAACAATTTAAGAACTTGGTCATTCTGACCGTTGCCGTTGCACAATGTGGTAATCTGCAAATTCTATAAGCGCCGAACAAAAAATCCTATCCTCTCAGCCCGTGCAAAGCCCAAAGCCTCATCTCGGACTTCTCAATGCAGGACAAAGGTGCGTCGTTCCCCACGCTGCATTGGCTTCCGGCACAGACAAGGCCAAAAATAGGGCCGGGCCCATCCAGAGCCTCCGGGCACTTTGGAGTTCGTTGACAAGCGGATGGCTCTAAATGGTCAGCACTTGTAGTGTAGAAGTAGTTGTAGCGCGCAATGGCGCACCTGAGGCCTTGCAGATAGAGTGCCGAGCGCCTCGGTTTTACACACCGTATAGAAATCGATGGGGATTGTTCCCACGGTTTTCAAGCTGCTGAGCAGCTACACTACAGATTCCACGTCCAAGGCTCACCACTGTGCACGTAAGCAATGCAAAGCGCTATGTTAATATGAAAGCAACAGAACTGTCGAGGACACTACCTAAACAAGTGGCCTGCCCAGGGCCCACTCAACTGTAGGCTGCTGATTTTCAACCTGGACCCAACCCCCCACGACATGAAATACACAGCAATTGTACAGACTCGGTTGCTGTGTTGGGGTTCATAACGTGCTGGAGCTGTGCATGGACATTATACTTAGCTGCACTCCGACTTCGCTTCGAGTCGAGCCCAGCTCACCGAGTTAAGCCGTGAATCCCGAGATGCCGTGGAGCTTGAGCTCCGGAGCTGGTTACCGGAGCCCTAGAATCCTAGAACCCCTCAAGGAGCAGTCGTGCCAGCCTCCACCTGCTCCACGCCCACATGGCTGTGCCCCGTTGCATCACCAAGAAGTGTAGGACCCTGTGGGTGCACTCCCAGGTGTTTGAGCCTCATCCATGACTCGACAGTCGGCATTGTTGTGACTCGACACTCCAGAACGATGAACACCTTAGCCGACCTAACAAACACCACAAAGCAATAAAATCACTGTTAGAATCACAGTCAGCACTACCACCAACATGAAACGTGCACGATGCTTCGTCCTCTCATCGCTACCTGTGGTATCGCTCCTCGTCCAACCACTGCAACTGGTGTTGTCTTGGGTACCTGCATTGGGGCACGAAAGCGCAAACAATCAACACTGCATCATTGCAACCCCAAGCCAAAGCCAATCACTACACACAGACAAAGACGAAACATGCTATTATTTGGCAACAGTCTATATACTCAATTGCAATCAGCAGTTTCGGAGACAAAAGAATCTGCAGCTCCACAAATTGCGCAAAAATTATTACTCGTTAGAAATAACATAGAGTTCTG
>CAJNJA010033386.1:0-29647 GCA_905231915.1 Symbiodinium necroappetens
GTAGCAGTAGCAGTAGCACTTGCAGTTGCAGTGGTAGTAGCAGTAGCAGTGCTGTGATGGTGGTCGTCGTAGTCGTCGTCGTAGTTTTAGAAGTAGTGGTGGTAGTAGTAATAGTAGTAGTAGTACTAGTAGTAGTAGCAACAGTTGTAGTTGAAGCTGTAGTTGTAGATGCAGTTGTAGTTGTAGTAGTTGTAGAGGCAGAAGTAGAGACAATACTGGTTCCAAATGAATGGACGATGCTGACAGAGGTGACGGTGATGAAAATTATTGTCACGATATTTATCGCAGAAAGGATGCTGATGGTCATGCTGATGTGGTTGACGACTATAGTGGTCATTGTCATGACCATGCTAGCCATTCCTATTCAAGAATTCAGATGGCAAGTTCGCAGCGATCGGATTAATCTGATTCACAGCATCGGCTGGTTGATCAAAAGCATCGATGCTTTGGGTCTTCTTTGAGGTGTTCTCAGAGCGAAAGGCAGAATCACATCTAGCTTTCATTGTCCTAGCTGCCTCCAAGCCACGGAAGCCGAGAGCGTTTGCACAAGGCAAGCTGGCGTAAAGGATGTGTTTTGTTCTTTGTAACTTGCAAACACCTTCGAAACCAACGCTCGAGTGTCTGTGCCGCCCTGTTTGGCTCGCAGCGCGGCGCCCCAAAGCTGTGCACGTCAGGGCTCCAGACAAAAGGGGGTCGGGTCAGCACTTTACTAATTATTGTCGGTGCGAAATCTGCATGTTCTGCAGAATGGGTTGAAGTTGCTTCGCTTGCAGGCAATCGATTGTTTTCGTGCCGGCACAACAGCCGCCATCGGAGGGACAGTCGCATGTTCGAGCGGTGGATGGTTGCTTCGTGTCCTATCTGACGACAACTCCAATAATTAACTGCAAATGTCAGTTGTTTTGGCACACTTAGGCTGCACGTCGCTTCAAGGTGATTTCGATGCGTGCTCTCCACCCAGGTCGTCGTTCGCCGACTGCGGATTTCTTGCGATTCTTCTCCACTTTTGTGAACTGTATACAATATGCGTGCCAAATCTGCGTCTAGCCGACAAAGGACGAAGCGGAAGCTTCATGGCCACAAAGCCACTGCCGAATCTCTGAACGCCCCTCGATATTTATCATCCGTTTCAGTGGCCGAGACGCAAGCGCAAATCCTCCCTCGAAAACGTCGCCGTGAAAAGACCGAAAGATCCATGGGCGGGTCGTGCCGGCTGCGGGCGTTTGTTTGGCTTTCTGATACCCGTCAGTTGCACTGCTAGTAGTAGCATAGCTTAGAGCAGAATGTGAGGCCCGTATGTCTGAAGGGACCATCTCTCTAAGCGTAATGGCCGAATGCTGATGAGAGTATAGATTTTGACCTGGCCAGCCACTCGTGCTAGTTTGTGCCACTCACTTCCTTTACATAAACTGGGTCCACCCGTCTGTCAGGAGCCCTGAAATTTTCGTAATTTTCGCATTGGCCCATCCATGAAATCTGCGCTGAAGCCCAGCCGCCGGAAGCCAGAACCTGCCCTGGAAGCGTTGGCACGTGCATTAATTCAAGGCGAGACCCTCCACATCGGCCACCTAATATGTTCGGCGTTCGGGTAAGATCCAAGACCAGCCAGGCCTTACGCCGAAGCTTCATACGAAGGAAAGGCGTCTCCATATATAGATATTCATAGTCTCTGCTGCATTGATTAATTGACAGTGCAGCCTCTTTAGAAAGCTAAGCCTTAGAGGAGCTTTGTCAGCCGCCATGGCTCAGACACGCAGTTTGGTCTTGGCACTCCAACCAAGCCTGGCGTGGCTTGGGCTTCGGTTCAAGGTAGAGGGGTGTGGAAATGGAGCTTCAATCACGAGGCTTGGGATTGAGGGTTAGTGAGGGGTCAATGGTCTGGTATGGTTTTGTGCCATTATACCCGGGTAGCTCACAGTCGCGGCGTCGAATTCTAAAACTGCGACACCCACAGACAATCCATCCGCCCGTGTTCGTGACTTGCGAATAGTCGGGTTCAATCCCACGCACAGGGCGCGACACGACATCCGTGTTTTAGCTGTATAGTCCAGGGCAGAGCATAAACAAGAATCGAGCAATGTGCCGGAGACACAGGAATAGTTCTAGGCTTCGTGTGGCAACACCCTAGCAAAAATAAGGTCTACCCATGCGAATGGAGATTAAAGTACGCCATAGATTAAGTTACATTATATTTCATGGAATGCTATTTACTTGTATCTTATTGTATATTACAGTACGGATAAGCACAACACAAGGCAGTTCCAACCTGGGTGGAAGGACTTTTCTTGCTCCGAGGCCTTGGCCACGTGACCGGGGCATTCGCCGGTGTCGCGAGGGGGTCCCCGCGCCGGTTCAGGTCCTGTCGGCTTTGAACACCTGAGGGTTCAAAGTTGAGGATTTAAGCGGTTGAGGACTTGATAGGAGCTGTAAGTTTGTAAGGGCCTCAGGGCCTATGGCTAAGGGTTTCGCACAAAGCCCAAGAAAAACACGGCACCGCCTCTCGAGTCTCGACGAAACTCTAGCACGAGACCTCGAACACCCTAGACGCCGTCGTCCTGCTGCGAAAGCCAGCCGGGTAACCCGACAAACTCGTTCTAAGGAGTCAGAGTGAGGTCGGATGAGTTGCAAGAACGCAAGAATGCCGCAGATCTTCTGCTGCTGCGGAGATTCCAAATCCTGAGCCCGAAGACTGTTGCAGCATGTTGCAGCCCAATGGCCCAGTTTCAGGCAAATCCCCGAGCCAGCAATCCAACAATATCTTAAAAGAAAAGCCTTAAACTCCCGATTCCGGCTGAGCCACGAACTGGAGGATCTCCATCCCTCTGCACCCTCCCGGGGTCCTTTGGGGCTCGTGGCCGCCGGCTTCCTGGCCGGGGCCGCTGCCCGGAGGGTCGAGGCTTCTCGGGGCTTTTCGCGAAACAAAGTTGGAATATATGTAAAACAGCACTGAGATGCACATGTACATGTATGTGTAAATATACACGCTGATATACAAACATGTATGTAATGAATGAATGTATGTATGCATACCTACATACATACATGCATACATACATACATACATACATACATACATACATATATATATATGTAATATATATATATACATATCGATCGATCGATAGACATCCATACATACATGCAGGCAGGCAGACAGACAGACAGACATACATAAATACAGGTATACGTTTTGGTGGCTTAAGATGTAGCATTGCTCTTACATTTGTTGAGTTTGTAGGTGGTAAGTGGGCATTACTGCGTGTAGACAAATTGCCGAAGAACTTCGTCATTCGGGGCTTGTAGGCTTCAGTCCAGTATTGGGCATAATTTGGGATCGGCTGCCAGGCTTCAGCTGCCATGGTCTGGTGCTTGATTCAAGACATCGGTATTTGTTGTGTCGGTTCGTTTCTGACTTGTGGTTGCAGCAGATTGGGGAGGCGGTAAGCCTCAGAAAGGTTGTTAGAGGACAGAGATTGCTTGCCAGGTGGGATGTAAAGAAAGCATGCTAATCTCTCGCGTGCGTATCATCTGTGGCTTTCTCGAAATCGATTCAAGTCAAGATTCCGTGCTCCATGTTTCGGGCGGCTGACTTCTAAGCTGGGCTTGTCTCAGTTTTCTTATGAAGTGGGGCGGCATCTTCGCTGTTCGATGCACGATGTGCATTCTTTCCAAACCGGTCTCCAGTCGGTAATGCATCTTATCGCCCGGATGAGCTCCTCAAGTTCTCGAGGTAAGCAGGAAGTTGCGGATGGCGCGGATCCCCATGCTTCCCTGCCGAAAGATCACTGAAGCGCCATGTTGCGGGATCCGTGCGTGTTCAGACACGGCGTGTCCTGTTGCTTCAGCTGGTCGTGGTAAGGCGTCTCAAACCCCTGTGAAGGCCCTCGAGTCGAGCACCATCCGACTGCGCAGAAGGGACAAGCGAGGCAAGTTAGCCGGTCGCTCTGTCTCTGCCTCATTCTCTCGCTCTCTCCTCTCTCTTTGTCTCTTGTCTCTCTCTCTCTCTCTCTCTCTCTCTCACTCCTCTTCTCTTCTCTTGCATGGTGTTTTGCTGCTTGTGTGCATGTCCCAATGTCTTTGTGAGCACGTGGCTCGCCCACGTATGTCATCAGATGATCACGCCAAGCCCTACCTCTCAAGAATCGTGGATCCAGTGTCCGCGCGTCACATCGTTTTGCCTTCTGTCGAGCTAGGTGGTGTTCTGTAGCCCTACATCAGTCTTGCTACATTGAGCTAATTTAGTTGTTGGCATGTGCACCAGCATGCGCTTTGCCGACTTAGGGTGGCATTGACATAAGTCCAATTTTTTGAATTTCGCGCCCTCCTCGCAACATCCCGGAGCATCCCAAAGCTTCGAGCTCTCCTTCCTAGCAGAGACGTTTTGCATAATTCTTGGGCATGCTCGGCCCTTGAAGACCCGTAGTAGCCGTAGCCATCAAGTATCGGCTTCCTATGCCCTCTGATGCCCCGGTAGTACACCATAGTACACCTACTGCACCGTGCCAGTCGTCCTTGTGGCGCCGCGGAGCGCGGCGGACCTCACGGAGGCTCCTGCAGCAGAGTCATGTCAAGTACGTGCCTGCGTACACATGTGGACACGTATGTAAAAACACAATATACCGTAGTTTCTATATACATGCAGACACTCACTTGCTTCATATTTTGGTCTACAGGATTTGCAACAGGATGTTTCGCTTAGTCGAGCTCGAAGTGAAGGGTTAGGTTATGTTCAGGAGTTCTGAATTTTCCGTAGCAGGATTCACGAAAAAAGCGGCCTCGAGTCGAATCCTTGTAGCTGGCACCTGTCCTGAAGCCCCATGAACTCACGAATAGAATCCTAAGCCCTATACGGCCCTATACACTGACAATTCCTGTAGTTCTGGGCGACCCTGGTGCAGGTAGATGCCGGCGATGAGCCGCCCGACGAGGCCATGGGTCACAAGAACTCACGGCATCTCTTGGCTTAGGGTTCTGTGCCAGGCTTTTGCACGACTTGCCACAAACTTGGCTTCAAGCTTCTCGTGTAAGACTTGAGATTTTGTGGCTTCCCTTCGCAAGCATTCAGTCTGACTCAGACAAGGAAATGCCACAAACCCAGGTTGTGTAAGGTGCAACCGGGCTGCGGCTGCCCGTGCTTCTAACTTTCCGGTCCCCGCCCAGAGGCTGCTGGATCTCCGCAGCGTACCGCGTGTGCTTGTCTGAACCGTCAGGGTTCTTTCTCTAGGACGTGATAAAGTTAAGGCTGTTATCGAGGTGGGATCAGGCAGGCTTGGTTCCGACCGTTCAGGGCAAGAGAACGTGTCTACTTCAGAGTGTAAGGGCCCAGTTGGCGAGAGGTTGTCATTCGTGCGTGTTGGTGATCGAAGCTGTTTTCCAGATGGCAATTTGGGCTACTCACCGCTTTTTTCCTTTCCTCGGCTTATCCCCTCCCGACAGAGCCGGCAGTTCCAGTTTCTGGGGCCCTTCAACCGAGGATGTTCGGGTTCACGAAGTGCCCTAAGAGCGACCCAACTCTCCCTTTCACTGCATCACGCAAGCGCATGTCGATTTTTGTCCGAGAAGCAGAGCAAAGTATGTCCCGTTTCATGTTTCGTTTGGATGTGGATACTGTACTCACCCCGCCCGTTGCGCTACAGCTGTACTCGGATTTGATGCTGTCGCTGAGATTTTGGTTCTTGACCCCAAAGAACCCATAACGAACGACATATCGTACTATTGCTACAGATCTGCAGACACGCCACCCAAAGCAAGGATGCTGCAGCGACTCCGGGAAGAGGTTGCTGGGGGCTCGCCCTGGGCTGAGATGTAGTCTCCTTCATCTTAACGGCCTTGCAGTCTATTTGGTCTGCAGTGTATACAGTTTGGAGTGAGTGCAGGTTCATTTGTCTAGACGGGGCTGCTCACGAGCACCGAGGCTTCCAGGGTCGGCCTCAAATTCGAAGTGCTGTTTCGCAAATGTTTGTGCGCTTCGGGAGCAGCAGGGAAGGGTACCATTGGCCGGTATCAGTACCTGCTGTACTATTAGGATCGCTGCGAACTGCGTGTAGTTCTTCCATCTTGGTTGTCTTTGTGGAATTTTCTGCGATTGCGGTCATGGTTGTTATCACCGGCTTTTGTGCATCGTCTTCGGCGTTCGATCCCAATCTCAGTGTCAGAACCAGGTGCGAGGGTCAAACCGCTTCCAAATAGGCATCGAAGGAAGCAACCCAGCTTGTTCAACAAAGCATGCTCCGAATTTACCATCCCGAGGCACGACGCTGTGGTACGGCGGTTCGTCTCAGCCGGCAGCCGTGCTCTCAGTCGGCAGCGTTTCTGTTCAATGGCGGGCTCTGCAAGTTACTCTTCGCTGCATCCGGGCCTGGCTTTGGACTCGATAGACCGTTGTGGTTCCACCTTTTCGAACGTGACTATAAGCCATGCTGAACGCTGTGTGCAGCCACTGCGAAACCGTGGCCCTGGATCTGCTGCGAAGACGGTCATGGCCTCAGAAAGTCGGCTCTAGGTGGGCTTCGGCAGGAAATGCTGCAGATCCTGGAACAGGACTGGGGACGGTCTGCTTTTTGGACACGGGTGGGCCTGTTCATCCAGAGCTTGTCTGTCACTCCCTTAACACCAGCCAGTGCTTGAAAGAGTTGTAAGTGTAACACCGTGGCGTCCTTTTTGCCTTGCTGCCTTGTTTGCAGACATTGTATGTATGACCGGGACGGGATACCCAGACACCAGTGTTCTAAAACCCGGGCAGCCAGAAGCATTTTGATAATAGGTGTATGTCAGGGCGAGCAATCCCAGCCAAGCTCAGTCGCCGTCTGCAGGAGACCATGCAGCTCACAACAGAGCATTTTCGCCTGCTGCTGCGGGCTGCACGGGCTGCAGTCATCTTGGGGGACAGAATTATTTCTAGAGTAAAGTTTGGTGTTCGCCGAAAAGCATGAACTCCGAATGAACCGCACGAAGAAGACGTCCCAGACCCCGTGAAAGGCTATGAGGCTCGGCGAGATATCCGCAGAGATCTTGGTGTGCCTTGCCAGCATCCAGCGAAGCGCAGCAATGCCCTGAAGTTTGTGAAGTTCGGCAACAGCAGAGGGATCACAAGTGAACTCAGGCAGCTCTACCGACGTGTGGAGAGTTGGTTCCGCTCCCAGCAACCTGATGTCGAGGAGCCCGCAGATCGCGCGGGTGCGGGGTCGTGTATTTGGGGTTTCGAAGACAGAAATTGCTACCCCAATTGGTTTGGCATCCTTGTGTGGGTGCTTCTCGGTCAGGAAGCAGCGGTTGGTGATGTAACTGGCCACGTCAGGACGCTATATCCAAGCGATGGCAATAACAATATTGCTGTTGCTGCTAGCGACTAGTGGCTTTTGCAATTGCTACCCATTCGGCATCAAGAAGCATGCGGGCGACAACTGCAGCATTCTCGCCGACAATGATGTCGTCCATGGCTTCGACAGCAGCAGGAAAAACCATTATCAACAGCCACACCCTCAACAAAAAATGTGATGCGAGACCTGTCGAGTTGGCTTTCGGGCCTGCCATGCGGAAGGCAAGTAGGAGTCGTTGTGAGGACTGGGCGCAGGTAGTCTACGCGCTCGCGCTGAGCGGTCGTGCCTTGGCTGAACAGGTAGCAGTGAGGTACGAGGTTAGCCGGGATTGCCAGACTCTTAATGGGATTTCGCAGAGTGTTTGTTCTTGGGCTGTCGTGGCGCCTTTGGCTTTTGAACCTGCTTCCATGGTTCAACCAGCAATGAGTCTCCTAAATAGGAGCTTCACTCTGGATGCCGGTAGTGAAGTCTAGCTTGGAGCACAGGGTATCCAGCAGGGTTAAGTTGAAGCTCCTACTTTGAAAACTGCAGTATACGCGCGTGGTTGAACCCCAAGCTGCAACAGCCGTTGGGAGGACTGGAAGAGGCAGCAAGCATTGTGGAGACCATGGAGACCGGAAGCTTGTCAGAGATGGGGAGACTTTGAAGATTAGGGTCCGTTGTGCAAACCCCGCACGATGAGGACCCCGAACCTATGGTTTTGGAGTACATTGGGGACCAGCATGGAAAATGGCGGTTTAGACTGTTTAGGCTTTAACGTTCCGACTACTCAGTCTTTGAGTTGCTCACGTTTAGGATTTCAGGATCGGAGTTGGTGCAAGGCGACGAGGTGGAGCTTAGGGATTCGGATTTAGGGAGCAGAGGAGAGACGGACGCCTCAACAGGTGCCAAGAAAGCGTTCTCACTGAGTTCTGGGGACTCGGCATCATCATCACCATCATCGGAATGACTGCTGTAATGTGTGTGAACAGAATCGCCAAGAAGTCATTGTCTTCCACAGCGAAAGTGATTTGTATAGTTGCGCAAGGGCGAGACGAACTACGCCAACAAGAGTGCACACACACACACACAGTGGGCAGGAGCTGGATGTAGCTCTCACTGAGTCACCCACCTGAACCCACCCAGGTTGGTGATAACAGGTAGCACAGCTAACCTGTGAGCCAGGTGAGTGGGCACACCAGTTCCAGGAATTTCTGTTGCGTCACGTTCGGCTTCGCTTATTTATAGTGGTGAAACAAGACACAAGGGTACACAGCACCGCAAGCTGTCTCCCTGTGAAAGTGTGCGCATATGCCTCGGCTGGGCAGTCCGGGTGTGAACGCCGAGGCTCTAGTTTGACTTGGTCCAGGAATTTCCACGATTCCAGCTTCAATATGGTGGCTGCTGTGTCACTTATGCTCCAAGCGCCGATAGACCCAAGGTTGTAAAGACCAGGTTGGAGCTCCAAGCCCAGAAGGAAAGGTTCATTCAATCGTGTAGGCCTCTGGGGCCTGCACGTGCGTAGGTGGTTGGGTAGTATAGGCCGGCGAGGGGGTTTTGGTATTGGGCAAATGTGGCATCGACAAGGTTGTGAATGCAGCTGCTTGTTCTTGCCGCTTCTTGCCTGCAGGAAGTGATCCGGTGTATCCGCAGCCAGATGCGCGGATGTACAATCTGCTGATCAAGGAGTTGGTCAAGCAGCGAGGTGCCTCGGACTATTCGTAGGCTTCGGGACGGAGGTTGCAAACGGCCTCTCAATTGCGTTGCCGGCATGACTTGCCGGAGTAGTTCGGTCCAAACCACGGTGCTGGTCTAGTCTCAAAACAAGGGCCCCATACTGTAGCTGCTTATCCATCCTGCATACACACCTTTGCAAGATGCATTCAGAACGTAGTGCCGCAAATAGGGCATGGACGCATGGGAAGCAGTGGTGGAAGAGGTTCCCCAAATGAAGGCCCCCGGAGGCTGAACTCTCTCGTTTGAGCCACGCTCGGCTTTTGGTGACCTATCCTCGGCAACAGAAGCACAAATCGGCTTCATTCACGCGGAGAGGAGAGAAGCAGGAATTTAGGTGCTTGGCGCAAACAGAAAAATAGGGCTCAACATCCAGTGCTGTCGAGGGAACTCTGCTGCAGCTCCGCAGAAGGGTCCCCGTTCAAGTCAAGAACAATCAACTGAATCGATGTTTGGACCATTCCTGCTTTCACTCTCGTATAGACATGTGCATTTTATATTCATTGTACGCAAGCCCTGAACAGTCAAACAGCAAAGGATCTTGAACCGCACGCCCAGCCCACTTACCCTTGTTGGCAAAACAGGGAATGTGGCAACTATAATGTCATTCGGCTAGCGGCTAACAAGTGCAAGCACTCGCTTGCTTTATTATATACCACGCGTATAACTCCTATTCATCTTCCTACTCGACTAGCTCTCCAGATCCTTCGAGCCTTCGAGTATATCCCTACAGGACTGAGCACTGCGACCAGTCTTTGGTCCCGAATGGCGGATCCTTGGCCGTAGCCGCAGCTAAGGATACTCTGGGTTCAGAACCTGGTTGCAAGCACAGGCGTGCACGCATGCGTACGTACACGTACGCAAACTACTTTTGTACACATAAACAAATTCACATGTAGGCATACAGGCATGAACATAGATAGTGCCATACACATATGCGTAAAACAGATACATGCACAGACAAGTGAATTTAAATAAGACTGCACTAATGTAAGCCCATGAGTACATGCAGAATACACAGACAGTGTCAATATAGACGATATAGAGAGAGAAAGAGCTGCGGCTGATCTGCTTCTTGGTGCGAATGAGTTTCGGATTCGACTTGGCAGCATTGATATCCTTCCAGGGGCAGGACAGATGTTTCGTCAGGTTCTGCGTTAAAGCAAGTTGTGGCATCTCGCCCGATGCTGCATGCTCGGCCCTTGGCGCCCAGATCCGCCGTGAGAGAGGGATCGCCTAAACTTAACCCATACTGCCCATACGCCCGCTGAGCCGTGAAGCCTCACTATAGGTCTATATAGGTCTCGCCGGTTTTAGAATTTTGAAGCCTTCCGGCTTTGAATGACCCCAAGCCCATGAGCCCAGGCCAGAGGCCTGGTCCCAGATGGCGTGCAGCTGGGCTCAAAAGAGGGGGGGGAAATGGTACATCTTAAGGGGTTTCGTTCCCCAGAGTTCCAACCGCTCTGGGGCAATGTTAGTTAACAGGAACCCACATGACGCCAGAATTGTAGGCTTGCAGGGTTTGGGAGATCGGGTCTGATGCTCCAGGCTTGCAGGTCTTTTGGCGGCTTCATGGGAGGAACTGGTTTACTGTAGGGTTCATCTTCTGGGACATCTCCGTGGCACAGGGACCGTTCAGGGATTGGCATTTGGCTGACCAGCTATGCAGAAAGACGTGCAAAATCAAGGCTGAGCCTACTCGAGGCCCCAGCTCAACGGTAAAAGCCCATTGTTGGCGGATCTCCTGAAGCTACAGATACTTCTTGCTCATGGTGGCGGTCTGCGCGAGCTCCGACCCACCACAGCTGGATCGGGCCAAGAGGTATCTTCGCCGAGGCCAGACCCTTTCGTTCTCTGTTCGAGTTGAATCGAGTCAGGGTCGGGGGCCTGCCGTCGTGAACCGGAAACTCGACAACACAGCCTGCTCCTGGCACGCCTCGAAGATTGCAAAGGCACACTTGCCCAAGAGCAGGGGATTTCATGGCAGGCGAAACGCTGATGAAGAGGCAGAAAGTGAATTTCCGCTTCCAGCGCGAGTACGCAGCTCGGCCGATGCTGCCGCTCTTCTTTGGGTTGAAGACTTGTTTACTCCTGCAAGAACAGCGGAGTTTTTGAGTTTTGTCATGCTGTTGGGATCTTGCGGATCCAGGAAGTCAGAGTAGCTCAGATGTCGTGTTGGCCTTCCGGTTGAACGCAGAGGCCGGTAACCTCTGGTTCCTGCCTGGCCCATTAAACAGGCTATGTATGTGCCCACACGAAGCAACGGCTTCACGCGGGCCTTAATTCGGATGTTCTGTAGTATTGGATCCATGTTAGGGGACGCCTTCTCCGAAACTCCAGTGTAAGTCGTGTAATTATATTGTGTTGTAGTTGTGACAATAACTCAGTTCTGACAGGGCTCGTAGCCCTAAAGTGATTTCAGATTCAGGGCATCACCGCTTCCAGGACGTGGCCCAACTATACACAGCCCTGATGGCAGGCTACCTGAGGCACGTAGGGCCTCGAGTTGGTTCAAGGCTTACGCAAGCAGCTTCAGGCTTCTACTTGTAGGGCAGTGTAGGGTTTGCTTAGGCCGTGCACGGCAAAAATGGTGGCCGTAAGAAAGCTGCATCCGTAATTCGGGGCTTCTGCTCGCACACGTAGAGCTGTTGCTGTGGTTATATAGGTTTCTCATTCTTGGTTAGGGTTTGGTTGCCGGCTGGAAGTGAATTTAACATTGTTTGTGTTGGCCTTCTGATGTTGAGTTATCTTTCCTTGCTGCCTCTACCTTGGGCACTCCTGAAGATGCCCCAAGCCAACAGGATGGGTCGGCTGACGGAGGCCTTCACTGTCCTTGGGACGATGCGCCAGCACGGTGTACGACCCAGTGCTGCCCCTTTGTCTTGATTGGCCCAGTCGGAGTTGGCACAGCAGTCTTGTCTGCACTTGCTGGCCATTAGACGAAATAGGACCGTACACAAGACAAAGACAGTAAGCGTCACCGTGAGCATGACAACGGTCATCATCATCGACGTCATCGTCATCATTCTCATAGAACAGAAGACACTCATGCGCTTGCCGCGTCGAGGTCGTAGTATTCTTCCGAGAAAACCGAGAACCGCGTCCGATGAAAGCCCATGGTGTATGTCTGTGTGCTGCAGCCCACCAGGTCACGTTTTGCATCCTCCAGCAGTGCTGCTTTGCGCGCATGGATCCTTCTGCCGATGTTCGGCAGCTGCTGCGAATTATGGAGCAGATCGGAGTTCCACCCGCCTCTTGTGCGCATGGCAAGCTCAATCTTTGCACCGTATGCTCATTTCTCTCGCAACCTTAGATACTTCCATCTCACTGAACTCAGACTGAACCAGCAAGATAACTTTAAGCTTGTTGGGCTTGTATGGCTTATATGTTTGCTCCATGATCAAATTCAATTTCTCGGCGCTTGGTTATTCAAGGAGAGAGCTTGTCGTTGAAATCTGGTGTCCTGTTGGTCAATTAAGTCTTAGGCGTCCCAAAATGTCCCAAAGCTGGACCCTGCGAGATCAAAGCTTGAGCGTGCGCAGTGGTTCAAGGAGACGTCCAACTACAACGAGCTTATCAAGCTTCTTGGCAGAAGCAGGCTTTCACAAGTCAACATCCTATTCTGCACCAGCCTGGAATGTGCTCGAGCGTGTTTATCACGAAATCGAATCAAAGTGCCCAAACAGGAGGCAACATGAAGTCACTCAGTGACATGCTTGTACACTGTGGTATAGATTCCGAGGCCGCAACCCCGCCATATATGCATCAGAGGACTTTTGAAGGTGTTTTGCTAAACAGCAAAAAGGACCACAGTGCAAACATAGCTTCATTTGAAACCACTCGTACCTCCAGCCATGCCCCAACCTTTGATTCTTGGCAGCGCATGGTCAGTGTGGAAGGAGGTGCAGCAATGTATGCAACCCAATTCCATCGCAGCAAGTAAGAAGAAGCCGACAAACGAAAGATAGTTGCAGCGATTATGAAGGCAGTGAAAGCAATCTTAAGCAGAGCGAGAATGATAAGCTTAGTACAAAGTAGCTGTGCTCACCTTGCACTGGTAGCACGCAAGAATCCAGAAGCGTGTAGCCAACTAGCATCCTGAGATGAGAACCGTTCAGACAACCACAATCCAACACCTGACCTGCTCTGACCATAGACAATCTGACGTGTCTCTTCAGCCGAGATGCTACGGCCTGCAAGGGCAGATGACCTTGGCACTTGGAGTGGCAAATCGAATGCGGGAGGCAAAAGGGGTCCGTATTGCGGCATCGGGGCTGATCGAAGTAGGGTTTCGGCTGGGCGGTAATCTAAGTTGGTCGGTGGCGTTAGGAGGCTGCTACTACCACTACTACTACTACTACTACTACTACTACTACTTCTACTTCTGCTCTACTTGTACTGCTGCTGGTGCTGCTGCTGCCGCTGCTACCACACTACACGGCTACTGCTGCTGCTGCTGCTACTACCACTTATTCTTCTTTGCTGCTAACTACTACTATACCACTACCACTACCACTACTATTTCTTCTTCTTCCTCTTTTACCAAAAAACTGCTACTACTACTGCTACGCTGCTATTAGGAGTATTATTAATCATAGTCATACATAGAAATCGTACTCGCATCATTCGACGACGACTAGCACAACTTGTCTCACGACCGCCACTATTGCACCCAGGCAATGTCGAACAAGAAGGGAGCTGTGCAGACGTACCTGTGGCACCCGAAGACCCAATCAGCTTCGTGGCTATGGAAGAAAGCTTCCGGATTTGAAATTTGGTTGGGTTCAATGCCATCGCAGCAACATGATTGATCAGCTTCATCATTGGCCGGCTCAGTGAGGGGTGAATGTCTTTAACCATGCGCTCAGACTTAAATCCGATGATGAGGCAAGCAGAAGTTTTTTAGCTTGCGATTACCCAACGAGGCTCTTTGAGCCCTTGGTCAGGTTTGGGTTCCGGCCTCAAGTGGTGCGTCCATGTGCCTTATGCCATAGAATCCTCAAGTCCTAAACCCGATGTTTGTCCGAGTTGTGAGAGTGTAAACCTCTTCTAGAGACAACACCCCGTCAATTTCGGACATGCAGGAGTCGAACATAGAGCCCTGAATAGCAGGATCTTGAATGCAAGGCGACCTAGAGAAGAAGGACCCCTTCTTTGTAGTAACCCCCAGGAGTTCCTCGAGAAAGCGTTGTGGTCGACCGAGCCGGAAGAGCTCACGCTCATCCCACGCTTGGAGTTTGCAGACGGCGTGAGCAAAGTGAGCCAGCTATTGAGCATCTATCCGAAGGATCAGACGACGAAGGACCAGACTAAGGTTTTGAGAGAAATGTTTACTTTTCTCACGAGTTGCAAGCTGCTGCTTGGTTTCAGCCGGCAGCCTTAGCCGCGCTAGCGTGTTCATCTATACAGACTTAAAGCGTGAGGCATGCATACTTGATATCTACATGTTCTGCTACCAGTGACCAGCTGCAGTCGAACACCACACCCTGGAGCATGCCATCACAGCCAGGACACTGGCTCAGATGCTTGGGGCTGGGAGGTGATTCAGGCTGCTGGCGCCTATAGCGATCTCCAGAAGGAAGTGGAAAGACGCTTCGCAGAGCTGCGCCTCGTCGGCAAACGCGGGGTTTGTGGTGTAGAGTTTAGCAGTTCAGCGTGTGTGTGCGTGCTTGTGTGTGTGTGTGTCGCTTGGGTCTGAGATTTCAGGCGTTTGGGGGTTTGCGTGCAAGAGTTTGAAGGTTTCGGGTTTGGGCCGGTCGTCTTTTAAGTTTACGGTGAACTCCAAAGCGCTGGAAGATGGCGAAGGGATGATCAGTGCTGGGGCTCCCCATGCTTGATGTCAAGGGCATGAGCAAAATTGTGGGCTGCAAGATGCCAAAAGCATTGAAGAACATACACCCTTTGAGCAGTTTGTTAACTAAAACTCCTAAACAGATACTTGTAGTAGCATAGTAGCTATTGTATATGGGCTCAGGCTGCTGGGGCCGCTGAGCACGAGAAGTTGCAGAAGTTGAGTAGGCGGTGAGAACTCATGGGTGCCATGCGCGGCAGGTTGCAGAAAGAAACACATGGAGAGGCAGAACAGCACCACGAGGAATTCGAAGCACTACGAAGTTTTTTGACCAGAACTTTGCATGGGCGCACTGGACATTCCATGTCTGGCTAGGCCCTGTCATCTCTATTGCAACTATTGCGCTTTTTTTGGGTTCGGTTCTACTTTGTCCTGCGCGTCTGAGTGCATTACAGTTGCAGCATAGCACCGTCAACAAGGCAGTCTTCGTGCTCCGAGATTCAGCTTGTCATAAGGCGTGGAAAGCCTGTTGAGTGCGACAGCACAATTGCTGGGTTTCTGTTTTGACTGGTTGGCTCATTTGGACCGGCGCTTTGTGTCGAGCGGTGGCATCCTCTCGGCGCATTCTTGGCTGCCTGAGTGTAGGTGATGAGACCGTGCCGATTGCATGGAACTTTGGGATCACGGGATACCACGCTTTGACCGCTTTAGACACGTCCTGCAAGAGCTACTGCTCCCCACCCTCATGTGTGGGTCGACATTGGGTTGATGAGATGAATTACATTCGTAGCCCTGGGCGCCGGCGGTGGCGACAGGTTTGTCTTCGGGACTCAGAAGGTGATGCCGGCTACAGACTGCGCGTTGCGACGATGCCGATTCACAACTCTGCATGGGCTGGTAGAGAATGGACGTGAGAGAATGATGTGCAACGAATTTGTGCCTGCAAACCTGCATGGGACGTCCTGAGATTGGGATACGGGGCATCTTTTGCCATCATCTGCAAGTGAACCGATGCAAATCTGTTATTTGCATGCCGTTGAAAGTGAATTCATTCAAGCTTGCTTGTTGTGCTCCACATTTTCTGTGAGTGCCTCCGATGTCTTTCTGGGTTCAGCTGGGATCTTGTGGAGTCCTTGGACATGGAATGCTTGTTGACGAGATTATGGCAAAAATGACACTGGCAGAGAATTTGCTTTGGCCTCCGTGGCAAGAAGTCTGCCGTTTGAAATCGTGGTTGGGATCGCCGGGTTATAGCTGTGGCAAATTTGGTATGCAACTGACGGGAGAGCCACGTCTGGACCTTGCTGCTAGGATGGTAGCAGAACCGAGCATTCCATTGTACCTATATTGGTTGTGGTTGTGCTGCTTTGTGTTAAACGAAGTGTTCCGTGAGCTGCCTTGTAGCAGTTTGTTTGGGTTGGGTTGGTTTGGCTGCCAGGCCTCTTGGGATTTGTGCCTGGTGTCTGACCGTGACTTCTACGGATCATTGCCTGCCTTTTCGCAAGAGTCGAAACCCCTTATCGTATCCTTTGCCTTGTGCTACCCTAAACATATTTCTCGAAACCCGTGTAAATGCCCTTACAGCAACCCTTATTATGCTGCCTTGATGGTAGCCCCTCTGTGTTGGTATGCCGCGCAACATAGGGGCTTGACGGTCTACAGTAGTATAGTTGCTTTATAATATTCAGGGACCCTGGGGGATAGTGGTCCTAATGCAGACCTTGCCAGGCTTGTCCGAGTGTGAGTGTCAAGCAAATTGCAGCAATCAGTCATTGTCAGACCCTGCATCGTAGGTATCGTCCTAGCCAGGCGGGAGGCAAAAAATCAGTCAGGCTTCTACACTCGTCTCTTGAGTTTCCAAGGCCGGACCCCAGCTTCTGTGACAAGGTGGATGACCCTGAGGCCGAACCAAGTTTGATCCAATATAGGGCGTCGGAACACTTAGAATATGGTTTCGGGTTATAATTGCAGTATGATAGATTCCTGATTATATATCAGGGTTATATGTTGGGAGTTCTTATTGTTCCGTGCTGTATATATGATATGATGCATGGCTCGACAAGCATGAATGGTAGAGGCTCATGGTCCAAACTTGTTGACACCGCTGCTTTGCAGTTCAGGCTTGCAGCAAAATTCAGGATTTAGGGAGGTTTTGTTGCAGGATTTTGTAGTTTTGCGCGCTTACTGCCGAGAAAAGGAAACGTGAGTTGTCGCAGGTGGAGACGCTGCTCACAGCTTTGGGCAGATCGGACAATGCAGCCGCGGCCATGAAAGTTCTGGGGCCCCATGCAGGCAAGGTCAAGCAAGCAAAGGAAGCAGCGACTTGGAGAGAGATGAGCGCAGATCGCTTTCGGGGTTTTAAGTTTGAGTTTCTGTGCGCGTTGTGCTCTAAGAGCATGTGAAGCCCCGGCATCAACGAGGCGGAGATGCAGAACACTCAATGGTTCCAGGCAGCTGTTTTTCCAATCCTCCACAACCGTGCCCATACCAGGTGTAACAGAACTGAGATTGAATGCCCCGGAACGAAGCCCTCACCGAACCCAGTAATTCAGCCACTAAGGTGACAAAGATGATCGCACAGCTGAGCCCGCCACAAGCCAGGGCATCTCGGCAGAGCATTGTTAAAAGCAGAACAGTAAGACAAAGGACAATTTTGGAAAACAGATACACGAATGCTACGTAAGATTGCGTGTCCACTGGCAAGCACAAATGGTGGCATCAACAGCAGTGCAAAGGACGACGACCTTAGAAATTAAGGTACACGCAGAACATTTGAGCGTTTGCTGATTGGGCATTGGACCACGAGGTTTGGGTACAGGTTGTCGCCATGCAAGAGAGCACCACGAGATGAAGCTTGATGACACGCATGGCTAAGCCATATATGTGTGTCAGCGTACATTAATAGGTATAAATGTATATGCATGCCTTAATAATATACAGACATACATATGTGCAATCACGTATTGTCATTCTTTGTGCAGGAATAGGGGGGGGCACCTATCATGGTGTAGTGATTACATGCTTGTATATGTTGCACATTTGACCGTCTGCTAGTTTTGGTAGCTACAGTTCCACTGTTCTGCTGCGACTGAGGTGCTCATCCGCCAAGTCATGTTGCCGAAGAAGGCAGGAGTTGGCCTGCAAGTTGCCGGCGACGCAGCTGCAGCGAGTATGTAGGAAGTTCTTTTTGTATCGTAGTCTTTGCAAGATGTCAACACAACTCTGAAAGCCTACTGTAGTATGATCTTCACATACTGATGTTCAATTCCGGCCCCAGCTCGGCCACTCGTCATTTTACCTACTATTCTGGGATCCATGTTGGGGTCACCCGTTTCCCATACTCCTTGTTTTGATGGGCCAGGGCTTGGGATACTGGAAGAGCGACAGCGCTGGCTCTCACTCTGGCTTTATGGCTTCTGTGTTTCTCCGCATGCTCGACCCCTGGTATATGTGTATATATATATACACACACACACACATACAGACTCTCTCTCTCTCTCTCTCTCTATATATATATGTATATAGATTATTTATATGGTATATGTATATATATATATACATATGTATATATAAATTATGTAAATTATGTATTTATTTATTTGTTTACTTGTTTATTCGTTTATTTATATATGTATTGGCATTTATGTTTGCATCTGCATGTATGTATTACGTAGCTTAACGGGAAGACAGTAAGACAGGGAAAACCATGCTGCCTGACTTTGTATAATCAGGCATACATGCATGCATACGTACATGCCAAGCCTCCCACTAAATGCATGCCCGCCAAGGTCTAAAGAAGATCGTGGACTTGCGAATTCCTGATCCGCCCGATCCTTTGCGTTGCTGAGTGGCCCTTGCACATGAGCCGTCACGATGGGCAGAATGTGCACGCAGAACGGCAGTCACACGTGAACAGCACGAACCTTGCAAGTTTTGACCAATACTTGTCATGACCCCCATCATCACGTTCAGAACGACGTTAACCATCATAATCATCATGAACATCATCATCATCACCATGACCAACAGACGGCCTGGGCGGTGCCTTGATGTTTAGTTGCTGTGTCAACATGCATCCACTAAGCTGGGCAGCAATGCCTTCCTCGCACCCGCGCTTAGGCTGGAGCTGTACACGTTCGTGTGGAGGAAAGGAGAGTGTCAGCGAGATGTGGCAGGCGAGCGTGTTGAGCCTTAGGCCCAAAACTTCTTGCACAACAGCCACCTTTGTTTTAAATTCGCATCGCGAGCCAATGCCTAGGTACATCCGAGTGCTCCTGCACAAAGTTCCCTCAAAGCACAAAGCAGGCAACATCCTGTCGAAGGTGGCCACATCTGGCGAGCTCGGGCCTCACACTCCAGGTCTCACCTCTCTGTGTGCGTGCGTGTGTGCGTGCGTGTGTGCGTGTGTGTGTCTGTGTGTCTTCGGCTGTAAGGTTACTATAAGCGTTGCTATATATAAGGATTGCAGGTTTGGGATCAGGTGGTTTGCCTTTGGGGACATGTTCTCCGTGTCAGACTTGTCAGACAAGGAGTACCCTCAGCCGAGAAGCTGATTTGTTGCCAAGGTTCCGTCCAGACGATGTGCGTTGCTTGAAGTTCTACTGATACGTTGCTTGCGGGCTTGTCACGATTTCAATCCCGGAGCCCGTACTTTTGCCCCCCAAGGCTTTTACTTCGACTACTTCGACAGAACGGACAATCAAGATGACCAAGCTTATGTGGCGCAGATCATGCTGGATCAGCTCATTGAGCAGCCGGAGTGGGTGCTGCCCTACCTCCCCAAGGTGGTCTCAAAGCTTGCCATGGTGCCAGGGGCGACCAACAAATCGGTACAAGCGTTGAAATCCTGCACCTCAAACGTTTCTGGGTTCAACGTTGATGGGGAGTCGCTTTCGGGCAGTGGCAGAAACCCGCAGATGCATATGCACATATCACATCATGTCACCCGAGGTCTCTGACGTCGTGGAGGCACTCACGCATGTGGTGCAGGCTTCTCGCCTGGCGGCCAGAACAGATCCCAAGGTTAACAGGGAAGGAACCGATGGGCGAGTACTCGCTGACCTGATCAATTTGATTTCCTTTGGCCAATTCACGGAGACGGTGAACTCCGTCGCGCGAATGTCTCTGGAGGATTGTGATCCTGCAACTCTGAAGACGTTCCTGCGGGAGGCCTGCGAAGCCGTGTGTGCACTTTAGGGCTTTAGGGTTTAGGGTTTAGGATGGATACAGGCGGCACAGGCCTAGGGCCTAACAGCAACCAAATTCTCGGGCACCGCATAATTCAAGCGTCCAGATTTCAAGCCAACCCTGACCAGTGCAGGCCTTCCAGCGGTGGGAGGACGCCGTGGCCGGAAACGACAGCAATGCCAAAGGATACTTCAGCTGCGCTTTAACTGCTTGGGTGAAGCTGCTCCTTACTTCGCAAAAAGGAGACTTTGCAACAATACTTAGGTGGTCTCCTGCACTGGCATGGCTTCATGCCCTTACATCAACCAGCAAACCAGTTTAAACATTACATCACTGTAAGTGCCTATATGCACAGTTATATGAAGAAGTTCTATGGTATTTGTAGGAGTCTGTGCAGTAACTTAATCACAACAACTAATAACGATACTAATAATAGCAGTAGCAAAAAAAGTTAATCACACTATTATATTGTTATTGTGATTTATATATGTACAGATCTGTGCGTGTGTGCGTATGTATGGATTGATGCAGGCAAGCAAGCATGTAATGTAATGTACTGCACTAATGGACTGTGGTAGATAGACAGCTAGATTAGCTAGATGCAGATAGATAGATAGAAACATGTGCTGAATGGTTGTTGAACACACGAGGCTGCGGCCGGGCCAGTACAACACCTGGGCAACTCGGTCGCGTGTAGCCGGGAATTCCTGGACACATGTGGCCCGTTTATCATTATCATAACTATCATCATCCGTGCCAACATCCCAAGATGTTTCATCGTCACCATCCATCAGCAGAACCGTTAGCATAAATACACTCGCCGACCTTATTTTACTTACCATGTCCCCCCCCCCCCGCCAGCACCGTCCTCAATATCATCAGAGACATAAGTTCATCATCGCCTTGACACCATGGAATACTATCCATCGGTCGCACCACAACTACAACCAGGAATGAATGTGTTACAAATAACGACTTGTGCCATTCAGCCTACGACGTACATG
Organism: Symbiodinium necroappetens; assembly: GCA_905231915.1. Lineage (NCBI taxonomy): Eukaryota > Dinophyceae > Suessiales > Symbiodiniaceae > Symbiodinium > Symbiodinium necroappetens. The sequence goes on from CAJNJA010033386.1 coordinate 21,015, forward strand.
GCACAGCAGATGTCATGCACGCAGGTAGTGCCGCCGGGCAACACAAATCAAGGCTGATGCTCATGAATACTGGACCTGCAGGGCAAGCGTGTCCATCCATATCTGGAGCCTCCATTCAAGACGAAATATCAGGCATGACAGTACGAGCGTTTAAACCTGAAGCCCGAAACCAGGTGACTGAGCTAGCCGAGCTTGAGAAGCGCACCCACGCGAAGGGCAACGTGGAGAGCTGGGGGCAGATGGCGCAGGAAACATAGGGTCTCAAAAAGGTTTTGTCAAGTCTTCCGGGAGACGGATTGATGAGGGAGATGTGCATGTTTCTGCTGCTACTTCGAAGAGTCAACAGCAACACCTGAGACTCACTCATACATGCTGGACACCAATAAATCTAAAATGGGACAGAAGACAGAGCAAGCGGTGTCCGGGTCACCCGCAACAGGGCTTGTCAGTTGGGGAGGCAGGAAAGGGAGATGCCCCGAAAACTTGCAGCTTCTACGTCCATTTGATGTTTTGGAAATTTTCGGTTGTTATCTTTATCGCATCCTTTACCTGGCTACACGCCCTCCCTCGCGATACCCCCCCTCAAATATTCGGCAGCTGGTACTGGAGCTTGATTTCGGGAGCCGAAAGATGTTTCACATACAAACGCCAGTTGAGCCAGTTGAGAGAATCCCTGCCAATATTATGTACTGTTCTCTAGCTACTAGTATATTATAGTATTATACATTACTATAAGACTACAGATTATTGTATCATATTGCAACACGAAGTTGGTAGTAGCTTTCGTCGTGCTGGCTTTTTAAACCTCGAGGTTTCGAGTTGGAGATTGGTGGCAAGTGAAGATTCCCACTGGTATTGCAGTGAAAGACTAGTCCACGAGCAAGCAGATGTGCTGTAGGACGGGAGGAATACACAGTAAGAGCCATGACTGAGAACTCAACGTCTGGGTTCAATACTTCCCGTGTCTTGCACCGTGAAAACATCAATGTCAGATTCCTCGGCCGCAGAAATGGCAAGTGGATATTGCGTTCTTTTTGGGCGGCTTCGTGCCAGTTGCGAGGGTTCATAGTGCAGTCTCCAACCCTGAAGCCCAAAGTAGAGCAACTTCAGCTGAAAAGATTCCTGCCAGGCCTTGGCGGGCCATGCACCTGACTTGGGCTTGTCTCCCGATGACACCTGTCTGCGACCTCGGTTTGGTTCTAATTTTTGGGTTTTCGCATTGTGGCCTACGAAGGTCGTACTGCTCTGTCTCAGTGACACCTGAAAACTTCGAGATCTGCTGCCAGGAATGGGATCAGATGCTGCAGGTTCTGCGAGCATTCTTCGTCAGATTACTCGAGGGCCCTCTCAGTGTCAATGACGAGGTCCAGAATGCAGTCACGCCTGCAGACGACACATTTAAGAAAGAGCCTTGACTGAGTCGAAGTTGCCCTGAGACCTGCTCGATGACATGAGGCCTCGAAGTGGCAGGAAGCATGCGGAGTCCACGCAAGTTGCCTTCCGAGGAGAATGCTTCGCGTGCCAAAATCCGAAATGAGTTGCTTGAGACTCATTGGATGAAGTTGCTGTCACATGGGTGCACTGAAGATGAGTCTGGCACCCAGCATCTTCCCAACATTTCGCAAGTCATACAGTACTACATGCTCATTTGCACCTGGCAAAAAATTGTCCAGGTCCAACGAGCTTTTCAAGCGATGCCCGGAAGCTTGTCAGTCTCTTCGGTGCCATGCTTTGGTTCATGCTAGTCATGTGGGGCTTCCTTAGTACTTTCAGAAACAGATCTGGGCGAAGGAAAGCGAGAAAGTGAAGCTGGCGAGCAACCTCGTCCAGGAGTGGCATAAAAGGAACTCCGAAGAAACCACGCGGGAGACCAAGGCAGGCAGATTTGTAAGTCTTCTAGCTAATTTTTTTTTTGAAAACCGAATTCAAACTTCAGGTTTAGGGCTTGGGCCTCCGGCTTGGAGCCATAAATCCCCAAAGTCGCTGAGACGACAGTCACTGCGAAGGAGCCTTCTCGGCTCCATTTTTGTTGGCTCCTTCCTCAGAGCAATAGGAAGGCGGTAAACCAGTAGCGCAGCGGCCTCTGAGTCTCCATTGTAGTTCTTTTTTTGGGGCTACCTTCCTATGGAATCCTAAGGGGCTACCTTCTATGGAATCCTCAAGTTAAAGTTGGGTAGACCAAAAAGAACTACAATGGAGGCTTGGTAGTGCTGATCTCATGTCGCGTTTTACCATTTACCACCGCCGCCACACGCCCACCTCATCCCTGGATCAATGAATCATACACGCACATTCCTGAGAGGCTGCGGCATTCCAGCAAGAGCGCCCGGATGGAGGTTGGAAGCACACCGGTGGAAAGCCCGTCTCTCAAATCACGGTGGCCCGGACCCAGCCAGGTTTCGTGTCTAGGGTTGTTGAGTTCACGCTAGTTGCTCCTGTTTGATAATGTGCTTGGGCTGATGAGTGTTCTGCGACCGGGACAAGCGTTCAGATGTTGCAAAGACCAGCAGCATGCGATGCGAGCCAGAAGAACCGGAAGCACTTGGAGACAGAAGTCTTACCCATCTTGTCGGCAATTCCCGTGAGACGCCTCGCAAGAGTTGTCACTGTGCTTAACACAGTCATGTTTTCACCACCGGCAACAACGCCGATGCCACCACCACCACCACCACCGCCACCGCCACCGCTACCATCTCAATCAAAACCAGCATCCCTCAGCAGAGCGGCTGCAGCAACGACAACGGTGAACACGGCCGGCACCACCAAATACCGAGAGCAGCAAGAGTAGGAGCGCCAGAAAAGCAGCAAGATATTGCAGGCAGTCTTCTGCAACAACTGCTGAATCTTTATGTTCTAAACTTACAATCCAAACCCCCCAAACACCCCAAAATCTCTTAAACCCTAACCCCTAGGTGGGGTGTTGTTTCTGGTTTCACGCCGACTTCGCACCTTGGAACCTCGCCTGGCTTGCCCGAGTTGTGAGAGCGTAAACCCTAGGTGGGCCGAACCCCCTTGTTCCTGTAAACACCTTCAACGACCCTAGTCATGACCCTAAAACTCTGTGACCTCAAGGTCGGATCTATCGTCAGTGGCCACATCACCAACTCCTCGAAAGAGTTCGGCGTGTACGTCAACTTCGGCTGCGAGAAAGACGGAAGGCTTCTAGGATCCTAGGGCTTTACTGCAAGCGGTTTGGGGCTGTCGGCCTTTAGGTGATCTGGGGTTGCAGGGCTTATGGACTACCTCAGACCTTCAGGCGGTTGCATAAGCCCTGATGCAAAAAAATCGGGACTACTAGAATGGTTTAGGATGGTTGGGCGCTGACGAAATTACAAGGGCTCCCAGTCCTGTTGCAAGAGTTCTTGACCCTGGTTCCTGGATAGGCTAAGAGCCATGAAGAACAAAAAGCCCCCATGTGTTAAGCCTCGCCGCCTCACTCGGCTCGGCTGCACAGGCGCGAAGGGTAAGTTTAAGTTTCAATCACGGTTTCTTTGTTCAGGCCCAACTACAGGCGATTTTGCACCTTGTGTTCCGAGGGAGAGGGGGTCCAGACTGGAAACCGGCTCCAGGCTGATTTATCATAGGCCGGTGCCGCATCCGGAAGGCAGCAACTCAGCAACGCGCAGCGCAGGCGGCCATGGTGGATGACCGGGATCGAGAGAGGGAAGAGACAGCTCTGCGGCAGGCCTACACCGCTGCAGCGATCCGCAAGAATGAGGAGATCATTGCGGCCGAGATCCAAGCTGAAGATGATGGTCCGGAAGCTTCGAACCAGAGCCCGAAGATCGAGAAGGATCTCAAGGACCAAGAGGCCTTGCAGGTGACCGTGTGGTCCATGAGTGGGGCGAAGCTTTGCAGCTTGCGCCTTGCTGCCACGGCTGCTTGCAGCGATGTCATGCAGGAAGCGGCCAAGGCCAGTGCAATCCGGCAGTCGGAGTTGAAGCTCTTCTGGGAAGATCGGGAGCTGGCTTTGAAGACTCGGCTCTCCGACATCGCCTCCGGTTGCTCTCTGGACCTGAACCTCCTTCGCATCGATCCGGAGTGGCAGACTTTCAACGAGGTCGTCTCGTATGCTGGTTGCCAGCTCGCCGTAGCCCCCGCCAGGCTCCAGGCGGACAAGCAGCTGGTTTTGCGTGCAGTCAGACAGAATGGCCATGCCCTGGAGTACGCCTCCGAGTCTTTGAAAGCAGAGAAGGAGGTCGTCCTCGCAGCCGTCCAGGATGCTGGGCTTGCCCTGCAATTTGCCAGCGCTCGGATGCGAGACGACGTCGAGGTCGTTCAGGCGGCTGTGACCCAAAATGGCAATGCCTTGAACTTTGCCTCTTCAAGACTACAGGGAGATGCGGAGCTGGTCTTGGCCGCAGTGGCTTCGCCTGGCGCTTTTCAGTTTGCATCAGAAGCTCTTCGCTGCGATCGCAACGTCGTCTTGGCAGCCGTGGACTTGAACGGCCTTTGTCTGGAGTTCGCTTCGGGGCAACTCAAAGAAGATCGGGAAGTGGTGCTGACGGCTGTGCGACAGGATGGGCTTGCCCTGGAGTTTGCTTTTGAGGAGCTTCGTGCCGACCGTGAAATCGTCATGGAAGCTGTGCAAGTGAACGGCTTGGCTTTGTGGGATGCGCATGAGAGCCTGAAAGCCGACAGAGAGATCTTGGCAAATTGCCGTTGGGGCTGACGCTGCACGGCCAGAAAGCCAGAAGTCTGGCGATGACGGTCAGCGTCGTAACCAGAAACGCCACCACCACATCAGCATCATCATAAGGAACATGATTGAACATGGCTTAGCATCTTGAGTGGTTGTTATATCTCTTGATGGTCGGCTTTGTCCTGTAGGACTCAAGCAAGTTGCTTGAAATTCATTGAGGGTACTACATCTGGTTCTGTGAAGGTTTTCGGATAAGTTTTGAGCATGGGTTAGTAGCAGAAATCTGCGGCCAACAGGACTTGGGCTAGACCTAGGGTCCCCTATGTTCGGAAACCCCCATCTAGGCCAGAAATCCTGTCCGAACCGGCCAAAAGAAGCGAGCCCCCGAATGAAAACAATGGAAGCTCCTTCAAGATGTTGGAGATGTGGCGATGTGGTCGCCCTGAAGTGCGAAGCTTTTGTGTACGATTTCTCAGAGGAGGCTCAAGCACAGACATAGATGTTCTTAGACCTCGTATATGCGGTTTCTTAGATTCTTTTGGACCTTTCAAGATTTGCACCGGTTTACAACATCCGTCCATCCATCTATCGGGCTCCACAGTTCCGCGCTCTGCTCGAAACTCATTCGCATTTCCTCTCAGCACATCAGTCTGAAATTCGTTGATGCCTCACGAAGCAAGGAGGATGAGTTTCGACCTTGGCGAAGTAGGTCATAGTTATCATCGTTTCAACCGAAGATGAGTGTAGGCAAGAGGCCATGCATCTGGAAAGCAGAAGTGTATCTGCGCAGTAAGACTTCGCCGTCTTGTAAATCTGACCTTGTAAAGTCTTGCTTTATGCCAGGATGCTGTGCCCATGATGTCTTTTCCTTCAGCATCCTTTGAAGAAGAATCCAGACAGCCGGTAAAAACAAGGTGCATGGCCGCGACCGCTTCGATGCAACACCCCGATGCACAAACACAGACCGCCTGACGAATGCTAAGGTAAAACATAGGTCTGAGGCTCACTATTCCAGAAGCAGTCAGAATTTGTATGTGAATCCAGGGGCACCAGACACATGTTTTGAAAAGCTACCAACAACACTTCTCTCGTTGGTCTTGTTGATCTTGAGCTCCTGGGTGTTTTTTTCCTCTTTCAGGCAACGGAAGTCGAGAACATAAGTTGAAGATGCAAAACTGCAACCCCAGGTCCCAGCCCCCAACACCACGACAGAAATTGATAGAGGTAGCTCGCGAAGAGTAGACGAGCTACCGAGATGTACCTCGGAGTGTGAAGGGATGCCACACTTCGTCTGTCACCAGAGCTTGATTGCGAATTTTTGAGCTTGGCTTAGATGTCACCAGCTTCGGATCCTTCCCAATCAACAGGTCTCTCACTGCTCGTTTGGTCTAGCTGTGATAGCACGTGTCTGGATGAACAGGCCCATCGGAAGCACACCAACAGTTTGCTGTACTATGCTATCCAGAATCTGAGACCCGAACTGTGAGAGTGGAAAACCCCAAGTTTGTGATCTCCGGCACCAAGGCTCAGTGTCCCCCAAGCCGACTGGAAGAAGTATCGAGTCGGAGATCGGATTGAGCGCATGGTGGTGCACAAGGTCAAGGTAGAGCCTTGGCGACATCGGCCCAGGGTTTTACGGTTTAGACCTAGCAAAGGCTTTTGCAGGATGGAAGCAAAAAAGAGGGCTTAAAGGGGGGTTCGGGTAGCACTGATAGGTTTTTGTAAGTTGGGGCTTTGTGGCGAAGCGCAGAGCTTCGGCAGTCTCGGGGCTTATGTAGGTACATGGACAATGTTTACGTAACTTAGGACGGAGTCACCTGAGAGATAAAGCCACTTAAAGAGAAACTGCCCCTAAACCCTTTTACCAATGAGATTTTTCGCCAACGGACCTCTTGTTCTCAGAAACCCATTGACACAATCCCGCCAATAACCCCTTCAAGGCAGCTACAGAGCCGTGGTGTAACCCCTAGAACCCTCCTAAGGCCACCCTTACAGAAACCGTATGGAACCCTTATGGAACCCTCATGAAACCAAACCCTCATAAAGCCCCCAGAAGCCTTGTAGAACCGTTTAAGTTATGAATCAGAGCTATTATGAACCCTCATAATATGCCATAAAACCCTAAACCGAAAAAAACCCTAAGCGCTGATGGGTTCATTTATGGGCTAGTCCGGACCTGCATTCCTTTCAACATTGTGGGCTTGTCTTGGAGTGCTCCCCGAACAACCTCGCTTGTGGGCTTTGTTCCTTTGCTATGCGAGAGGGAAAAAAAGCCATAAAACCCTAAACCCTCCCCAAACCCTAAGCCCTAAGCGATGTGAGTCGAAACCCTAAGCCGTAAAACCCCAGACCCTCCCTAAACCCTAAGCCATAAAACCCTAGAAGCTTTCCAAACCGCAAGGAGCGGAAGTTTGTGGACCTCCTCGTCGTCGGCTCGAAGGGCCAATCGGTGGGCCTGGCCGCCTCCAAACAGGCCGGAGAGAGTTTTTGGGCTTTCAGGGTGCTGTCGGGGTTTCGGCTTTTAGGGGTTTTAGGGTTTGGGAGAGAGGGAGAGAGGAGTGAGTCGGTGGGTTTAGGGTCAGGGAGTGGTGGTGGTTATGTTCGGGCCGCTTTAGGGATTAGGAAATATACTGTTTCTGTGACACTGGCTATCATCTAGGATGAGGGCATGTGCACTGTAGCCCTCCTCAAAAAAAGAGTTTAGGGGTTTAGGATTTAATGTTGGGGCCAGCAACACATGACCAGACTTAGCCCTGCATCTTTGCTGCATGGTACGCACGCCTCTGTAAGAAGCTCACAAGGCTCGCTGAATAGTATTTTATTGTATTATATTATAAGATATTATATTATATGAAATTAAGTAGGATCCGCAGTATCGGGATCTGGCCTTGAGCCGATGCGTTAGATCTTCTTCTCCCGTCCCATTCACCATACTATTGTCGGAGCTCCCTCGATCCTAAACACTGCGCCGTATAGTCCACCCCAAGCCGCAACACAGGGGTACCTTAAACCCGAAAAAGGACTGCGTAGTTACCATTATCAATCCCTAGGGCTCCTCAACAGCCATGGTCGCATCATAAAATAACAAAAAGGCTCTCTTGCAGTTCCTGCTGGTGGATTTCTATTTAGGATCCTATAAGGGAAGCCCAACAAGGAAATTCAACGGAGACTACAGGTATCAACAGGAGTAGAGCTCCGTTTGGCACAGGTGGCTGAGCGTGCCCTTCGGTGGATCGCCTCCTCCGCGGAGATCAGGAACAATTTCCGCACTTCCATCCAGAACCTCGGCAGAGTGGAGTTAGAGGGTTTCGGGTTCAGGAGTTCAGGGTTCTGAGGTTTTTGAGTCCAGCGTTTTCATCTTAGAGCCCCCCTTGGGCTGCTTTTAGGGGCCAGAAACGGCCCGAGATGCCATTGCATCCGGAGACTGAGGACTCTTTGGGCCAAGCTTGTCACTGCCGTTGCTCTGCCGCAATCCCCATGTTCTTGAAGCCATTGGGCTGCTGATTCGTGCAGATGGTAGCGAAAGGCTCTTTTTCCATGCCTGCCTGCTAGCTTGGTGTCGACCGTTCTGCATGTTCGGCTGGTCGATATTGTGATGCCTCGCAACTCAGGGCCAAGCAAGTCCATCATAACCCCTGTGTGAGAGAGGCCAGCTTGATCAATCACCTGAAACGCTCAGGATGCGGCAGACAAGTGGGAGGCGAGCCTGCAACTCTTGGGGGAAGCTCCCACTGCCAAGCAGCAGCCCAGCTAAAGGAATGATGGGATGGTTCTGTGTTGTCTGAGGTCTGGAACATTGCAACAGACTGTCTCCGAGTATCCAAAAGTGCAAGATCGGCACACCCCCATCTTCAAACCTTTCATGTTGCACTTGAGTTTCGGCTCGGTTCCGATGACCAGTGACGCTGTGGAGCTAGTATAGGGGCCTTATAATAATAACAATGACAATAATAGTAATAACAACAATAGTAATAAGAATAATAGTAATAAT